>PVLD010018610.1:0-38493 GCA_004027595.1 Dinomys branickii | reverse complement strand
ATTCCCTACTATCTTATCTATAATTTGGTATTTCCTTTAATGTTTTTGTGTTAACTAATGTGAAGATAACTATGTAATACAACATCCAGTTCTAATTCCCTACTATATTCTGTATAACTTTGTATTTTCTGTATTGTTTATGGCTTTTCTGGTTCATATGTCTCCATTCTTTTGTCTTTAAAATAAAATTAAAAAACAAACAAAAAAAAAAGTTCACTGCTATAAATTTTCCTCTCAGGACTGCTTCCATTGCATCCCACAGATTCTAGTAAGTTTTATCTACATTTTCATTTGTCTGTAGGTAGTTTTAAATTTCTTCTTTAATTTCTTCTGTGACCCATTGGTTGTTCTGGAAGTTTTTAATTTCCAAGTGTTTATGGAGTTTTTGGAGTTCCTTTTGTCATTAATTTCCAATTTCACTGCACTGTGGTCAGACCATATGCATGAGATAATTTCAATTCTTTTGCATTTAGGTAGGTATGCTCTATAGGCTAGAATGTGGTCTATTTTAGAGAAAGTCCCATGTGCAGCTAAGGAAAATGTGTATTCTGATGTTGTGGGGTGGAATACTCTGTATATGTCTACTAAGTTCATTTGTTCACAGCTTTGGTTCAGATCTGTTATTTCTTTGCTGATTTTTTGTCCAGTTGACCTATCTCTCTGAATCAAAGGGGTGTTGAGGTCCCCTATTACAATAGTGTTATTAATTATATGGGTTTTCATGTCTGTTAAGATTTGTCTTATGTAGTTTGGTGCTCCAATATTTGGTGCATACATATTTAGGATTGTTATCTCATCTTCTTGCAGTTTTCCCCTAACAAGTATGTAGTGATTTTATCTCTTTTGATTGTTCTCAGTTTGGAGTTTATGCCGTCTGCAAACATAATAGCTACTCTGGCTTTTTTCTGGGTTCCTCTTGCATGGAGGATTGTTTTCTATCCTTTGACTTTCAGTCTATGGATTTCCTTTTGAGTAAAATCTGTTTCCTATATAGAGCATATCATTGGATTTTGTTTCTCAATCTGCTCTGCTAGTCTGTTTCTTTTGACTGGTGAATTGAGGCCATTTACATTTATGGTTATAACTGGTATGTGTTGGCTAATCATTGTCATGTTATTTACTTGCTGTTACTTTCCTACTTTTTCTACCTGTTTACTTGCTTGCTGTTTCTGAGGGTTCCTTTCTGTTGCTGTTCTTGAAATTACAGTCATTTTCTTCTCTGTCTAGAATGTCTTTTAGTACTTTTTGTAAGGATGGTTTGGCACTCATGAAGTTCTTCACTTGCTCTTTGTCATGCAAATATTTTATTTCTTCATTAAACTTGGAGGATAGTTTGGCAGGATACATCGATATTGGTTGGAAGCTGTTTTGTCTTAGGGCCTGTAATACTTCGTTTGAAGCTCTTCTCAATTGGATGGCTTGTGTGGAGAAATCTGCTGTGATTCAGACGGGCTTTCCTTTATATGTGATCCATTTCTTTTCTCTAGCAGCTTTTAATATTCTGTTCTTTTGCTGGAGATCGGGGATCTTGATTATTATATGTCTGGGTGTAGTTTTATTATAGTTATGATGAGCAGGAATTCTATATGCCCCAATCACCTGTATCTCAGGTTCTGTTTCCATGCTTAGGAAATTTTCTGCTATTATTTCTGCAAATATTCTTTTTATATCATTTGTGTCCCCTCCTGCTGTTTCATTAACTCCTATTAGTCTGATGTTATTTCTCTTTGCCTCATCTTTCAGCTATTGAATTGATTTTTCCTGGATCCTTGTAGATTTTAAGAAATCCTTCCTTTCATGATCACTAGCTGCCATGCTGTCTTCAAGATCGGAAATTCTATCTTCAGCTTCAGTCAAGTAGTTTTGCAAGCTTTCATTGGAAGTTTTGATTTTCTGGAAATCCCTTTCAGTCTGTTTCATGCATTCTAATTCATTCCTATATTGCTCATGTAATGTTTCCATCTGTTGCCTATGTTCATCTATTTTTTTATCTGTTTCTTCTCTAGATGTGCAGAGCATTTCTTTCTTTATTATTGTCGTTTCATTTTTTGCCTGAGAGACTATGTCTGGCCTGATCTGATCTCTTCTATGGCCTGATGGAGTTGTTTCTTTACTTCCATTGCAATCATTTCAGCAATTTCAGATGTGTGTTCACCAAGTTCTCCTATGTTGATGTCTACTGGACTTGTTCTGAGTGGGATGGAGGTCTGAGATTGCATTTTACCCTTTGCCTTGTCACGTTTGATGCAGGAGGCAGAATGCTCAGTGTCCCTCTTCTCTAGCAGTTCAGCAAGGTCACTAGTGGTCCTAGGTTCCCTGGAGGGCAGGCCTACCCCTCAGTGTCCACTGAGATGTGCTGCTTAGGATGGGGTCTTCCAGTAGATTGTAAAGTGTGCCTAGTTCTCCCAGGTCTCAGACATAAACTGTGATATCAGTTGATGGCAGATGGTCTGATCCAGTGACCTCTTGCAGTTCTGGGCATGTTTGTCCCAGAATCCAGTTGCACTGGTGGCTCAATCCCAGACCAGTGGTCCTGTGACCCCAGGAAATTCAGGATACAGGCAAAACCCAGATATGAACTGCAGGGTTAACAGTTTGTGGACTGCCTGATTCTGTCTCTCCAGTCAGTTCAGGCCACACACTGGAGCCAGTCATGGGCCACAATAGCAATCACAGACTGCCTGTGTGTGTGATCTCCAGGAAGGCAGGGCACAAGTGAAGCCCAGACCCAAACCACAGTGCCAACAGCTTGTGGAGCGCCTGCACCCATACATCACTCAGCCCTGGGCACTCACAGGGAGGGCCCATGTGCGAATCCAGGTGAGAGCAGTTCACAGGCCTTCTGAGTGAGGATCTCCTGTCTGCACTAGGCACACAGAAGGTGGAGACTCAGACTGTAATGGCAGCAGGATTTTGATTCACCCTCTCTGTCCCCCAAGAAATAGATGGGAAATCCTGGTTCTCGAGGCAGCGTTCAACTGGGAACTGTGTTGTCAGCCGGTTGTGGCCCACCTGATTCTGCTTCTCCAGTCAATTCAGGCCACGCACTGGAGCAAGGTATGGGTCGCACCAACAGCAATCACAGACTGCCTGCGTGTCCGACCTCCAGGAGGGTAGGGGGCAAGTCAGTCATATAAAATTTAAAAGCTTCTGCACAACAAAGGAAACAAGTAGAATCAAGAGAACCTACAGCATGGGAAAAAAGTGCTAGCTTTCTCTTGGACAGAGGACTAATATCTAGAATGTGTGAAGATGCCCAAAAATCAGAGCCTTCAAAATCAAAGACCCAATCAAAAATGGGTAATTGATAAATAGACACTTCTCAGACAAAGAAGTATCCATGGCCAGAAATAAATGAAAAAATATTCAACATCTCTGGCCATTAAAGAAATGCAAATTAAAATAATACTGAGATTCCATTCTACTCCATAAACAAGGGCTATCTTCAAGGAATCAAACAAAAACAAATGCTAGAGAAAGTGTGAGGAAATTAGGAACCCTTCTACATTATTGGTGGGATGTATACTAGTACAAACATTGTGGAAATTGTATGGAGATGCCTCAAAAAACTAAACATACAAGTCCCATTTGATCCAATTATTCCCCTTCTAGGTAACTTCTCAATAGAGTTAAAGACATCATATTACAGTGATACATGTATACCTATATTTATAGCAGCACAATTCATAGTTGCCATATCTTGGAAGAGGACTATATGTCCATCAACAGATGAATAGATAAAGAAATATAGTATTGTCTTGTAATGGAGTACCAGTCTTCCATAAAGAAAGATAAAATTGAGTCATTTGTAGGAAAATGATGTACCTTCTGATCATAATGGTAAGTGAAAAAATCAGATGCACAAGCTTCAATATTGCATGGTTTCCCTTATATGAGAAACTCAAAATTTAAATAAAGAGCAAAATAAAATATAAATAATAGGAAATGGGGAGATGGATCTTTTGAAAAACAGGAGGATACCAAGAGATGGAGGAAGAGGGAGGGAAAGGAGGGGAAGGGGATTAAAAAACAATTAAAATGTATTATGTACACCCACCAACTCCCATGAGGAATGTAATCATTATGTACTGAAAAATTAAGCAATAAAACTTAAAACAAACAAAAGATTCTCAATGGCTGTTTTCTGATTATTCAGAGAAAAATGAAAGTTTATACTTGACATCTCATCTTTAGATTCAAAGATCCACTTTTCTATGGGTAGGTAGCATACTACAATTTTTCAAGATGTCCAAATGTCAAAGTAAAATCCTTATGATGCCCTTTTGTGCTTCTTTTTCTTTACCCTCAAGAACACAGCCATCAGTGGATATTATTTTGCAAGTCTACTCTCAGAAATGCTTAGCCATATATCCCTCTAGTAAAAGATCCTTCACAATTCAATCAAGAAAGGCATCACCTGGAAGTAAAAGTTCCTGCTGCCCAGAGGGTTAGCAGTTGTACACCTTAAGTCAGCGTGTCCATTGATTCTCTTTCAACTCACAGGGCCCCCTGACATTCCTTATAGTAAATGCCCCCGGGCTAAGACCAGTCTAGTGACTACCTGAAGCAACTTAGTAGAGGATTGCCAATGATGGTGAAACTCAAGGGTGTGGATTTTCACCATGAAACGGTGGGAGCCTAAGGTTCAAAGCCACTCTCTTCTGTTTGCATCTACTCTGATAAATGACTGGACCTGTTCAATATACTCAGTGGACATTCCAATAGGAGTGGAGCAGAACTAAAAGAAAAGGATGAAGTTTTACTCTATAATAAAAGATAGAACAGAGTAGTTTTCAGAAAAGCTTATTGAGCTCAATCAGGTGCTTCATAGGCAAGTCAAAACAAATATGTTTTAGATTATTTTATTTCTGAATAAACTTTGTATGCCATTTCCCAATCAGATGGAAAGAAATAGCCCTCACCAAAATTGTTAATAGTGTTTTTGGGAAATCTCTTCTTTTGAGCAATGGTGAAGGATAAACAGATTTGTCTTTTAATTTGCTATAAGTTACAAGCAGATATCCAAACATGCTAAACTTCTTCATAAGACTAAATTGTCTCAAAGAGATGGTTTGAAGTATATTACTGCAAATAAAGTACAAGAATCTTGGTAGACTCAGCAACTTCTATTTTGAGTGCTCAGGAGCTCAATTTTACTTATTAGATTGGTATTTTTCAAAATTTGAGGTTCTTGAATTAGTGGGCTGAGGTAACTAATGGAGAATTTGTCATCACCCATGTGAGAATTTACTCATCTTTGTAGATCTCTTATGCCTATCATAAAGGAATAAACATGCAAAGAGTGAAGGCTTTGTCTAAATTCATTCACAGCACAGGCTACAAAGCAA
The DNA here is from genome assembly GCA_004027595.1 of Dinomys branickii. NCBI lineage: Eukaryota > Metazoa > Chordata > Mammalia > Rodentia > Dinomyidae > Dinomys > Dinomys branickii. Next base: position 33,145 of record PVLD010018610.1, on the reverse strand, counting down.
GTGCAATCCAAAACCAAGTAAAAGTAATAAAAGAGGGTGGAAAAGAACAACATAAGTTTAACACCCCTTTGACACAAAGAGATAGGTCAACTGGACAAAAAATCAGCAAAGAAATAACAGACTTGAACCAAATGTGCAAACAAATGGATTTAGTAGATGTATACAGAGTGTTCCACCCCACAACATCAGAACACACATTTTCCTCAGCTGCACATGGGACTTTCTCTAAAATAGACCACATTCTAGCCCATAAAGCATACCTACCTAAATTGAAATCATTCCATGCATATTCTCTGACCAAGGAAACTCCAAAAACTCCATAAACACTTGGAAATTAGACAACAACCTCCTGAACAATCAATGGGTCACAGAATAAATTAAAGAAGAAATTTTAAAATGCCTACAAAAAATGAAAATGTAAATACAACTTACTGGAATCTGTGGGATTAAATGAAAGCAGTCCTGAGAGGGAAATTTATAGCAGTGAACACACATATATAGAAAACAGAAAGAGAGCAAATAAATAGCCTCATACTGCACCTCAAACTTTTAGAAAAAGAGGAAAAGTCAAGCCCAAAGAAGGCAGGAGATTATAAAGCTCAGGGCAGAAATCAATGCAATTAAGACAAAGAAAACAGTACAAAAAATAAATGAATCAAATAGTTGGTTCTTTGAAAGAATAAATAAAATTGATGAGCTCTCAGCCAACCTTATCAAAAAAGATGGAAAGAACTCAAATTCATGCAAGAAGAAATGAAAAGGATAAAGTTACCACAGATTCTACAGAAATTCAGAAGATCCATTAATTCCTACTTTGAAAATCTTTACTGCCATAGGATGGAAAACTCAGAATAAATGGACAGATTCCTAGATAAGTACAAATTACCAAGGTTGAGTCAAGAAGATATAAAAATCCTGAACAACCCAATATCAATTAATGAGATTGAAAATGTGATTAAAAACTTACCGACAAAGAAAAGCTCAGGACATGATAGATTCACAGCAGAATTTTATAAAACATTCATTGAAGGTTTAATGCCAACACTCCTCAAACTTCAATGAAATTGAAAAGGAAGTAATTCTCCCTGATTCATGTTTGGAAGCATGTATTATACTGATACCAAAACCTGAGAAAGACCCAACCAAGAAAGAGAACTATAGGCCGATCTCCCTAATGAATATAGATGCAAAGATACTCACTAAAATACTAGCAAATAGAATGCAGCGAATCAGAAAATTATATACCATGACCAGGTTAGATTCATTCCATGAATGCAGGGATGGTTCAATATTCACAATTCAATTAATGTAATATGCCATATCAACAGAGCCAAAGACAAAAACTACATGATCATCTCAATAGATGCGGAAAAAACTTTTGATAAAGTCCAACATGAATTCATGTTAAAAACTGCAAAAAATAGGAACAGATGGCCTTTATCTCAATCTGATCAAAGCCATCTATGACAAACCAACAGCCAACATCATACTAAATGGACAAAAACTGAAAGCTTTCACTTTAAAGTCAGAAACAAGACAAGGATGTCCACTGTCGCCACTACTATTCAACATAGTTCTGGAAGCATTAGCCAAAGCAAGTAGACAAGAGAGAGAAATAAAAGGAATAAGGATAAGAAAAGAAGAAATAAAACTATCACTATTTGCAGGTGACATGATACTTTACATGGAAGACCTGAAAAACTCCACAAGAAGACTCCTTGAATAAATTGACAAATTCTGCAGAGTAGCTGGATACAAAGTCAGCACCCAAAAATCAATAGCATTCCTGTGCACAAACAACAAACAGACTGAGAGAGAACTTGAGGAAACCATACCCTTTACAATAGCATCCAAGAAATTGAAATATGTAGGAATCAATCTAACAAAAGACATAAAAGATCTATTCAATGAAAACTACAGTACTCTGAAAAAAGAGATTGAAGAGGATTTCAATAAATGGAAAAACATTCCCTGCTCATGGTTAGGAAGAAGGAGCGTTGTGAAAACGGCCATACTACCAAAATTGTTGTACAGATTAAATGCAATTTCCATTAAAATACCATCAGCATATCTCACAGATCTAGAGAAAACATTCCTAAAATTCATCTGGAACCAGAAGAGACCCAGAATAGCAAAAGCAATCCTGGACAACAAAGACAAGTCAGGTGGAATTACACTCCCTGACCTGAAATTATACTACAAAGCTACTGTAATAAAATCTGGTACTGGCTCAAAAACAGACGTGAGGATCAATGGAACAGACTGGAAGATGTATCCACAACCACAAACACACTCAGCCAGCTAATCTTTGACAAAGGGGACAAACAAGCTCACTGGGTGAAAGATAGGCTCTTTAACAAATAGTGCTGGAAAAATTGGCTTGCCACTTGCCAAATACTGAAAATAGACCCAAGTCTATCACCATGCACCAAACTCAAGTCAACATGGATCACAGATCTCAATATTAAAACAGAAACACTGAATCTATTGGAAGAGAAAGTAAGTAAAAATCTTGAAGACATAGGAGTAGGCAGAGAGTTCATGAACAAAAATGAAACTGCACGGGAAACACTTCGAAGAATCAATAACTGGGACCTCATCTTACTGAAAAGTATTTGCACATCTAAAGAAATCACCAGCTGAGTAAAAAGAAAACCCACATATTGGGAAAAAAAAAAACCTAGCTGGCTGTCCCTCAGACAAAGGTCTTCTATCTAGAACATGCAAAGAATTTAAAAACATGAACTTATCCAAATTCAAAGACTCAATTCAGAAATGGGTATCTGAGATGAATACACACTTCTCAGATAAAGAAATACAAATGGCAAATAAATATATGAGAAAATGTTCTACATCTTTAGTCATTTGAGAAATGCAAATAAAAACAACATTGAGATTTCATCTCACCCCAGTAAGATTGGCCAGCATTAAGAAATCAACCAATAATAAATGCTGGTGAGGCTGTGGAGAAATAGGGACTCTATTACACTGCTGGTGGGATTGCAGACTGGTGCAACCACTGTGGAGAGCAGTCTGGAGATTCCTCAGCAAACTAGGTCTAGAGGTCCCATATAACTCAGCTATTCCCCTTCTGGATATCTTCCCAGAAGATCTGAAACCATCATATCATCACGATATATGTGCACCCATGTTTATAGCAGCGCAATTTGTAGTAGCTAAATTGTGGAAGCAACCCAAATGTCCATCCACTGAGGACTGGACAAAAAAACTGTGGCATTTTTTATATAATGGAATATTACTCAGCTGTAAAGAAAGACAAACTTGAGGCTTGTATAGGTAAATGGTCACAACTAGAGACTGTACTCATAAGTCAAATAAATCAGATGTACATGTGCAAGCAATGTATTGTATCACTAGTGTAAGAAACTGAAAGTGGGAATATAAGTTAGGAGGTATGAAAAGAAACTGCTCAAAAGTAGAGAGCAAATGGGATGAGGGAAAAGAGAAAAGGAAGAAAGGGATAACTATGTATGTATTTATGTATGTATATGCAGAATGGCTAACATGGTTGTACTATTGACTTCTGTTGCTTTATTGGAAAGAATAGTTAATGAATAGTTGTTTGATCAATCTTGTACGTTTATGTGTTTTCCTGAGCACACACTTTGAAGTTATCAATACATAATACAATAACCATTGTTAATTCCCTGTCACTTTGTCTGTTATTCAGTTTTGATTGTACTGTTCTTGTGCTACTTTGTGTCTGTTTATTAATGTGTTCATTCTTTTGCTTTTAAAATAAAAAAAGAACAACACAAATTTGTAATGAAAAGTGAATTAATAGGCAAGTAAAGAACATGAGTCCACCACTACTGCCAATCACGCAATTTATTTAAACTGGAATAGCCAGCTAGAGGAGGAGGTGAAATTTTCCTCTATATGGAGAACACTTGTAGTCTTCTTCCCTTAGATGTATAAAATATTGCATATTAATAATAGCAATGGATTTTTTTTTTTTTTTTTTGCAGTACTGGGGATTGAACTCAGGACTCTGCACTTGCTAGGCAGGCGCTTATTCCACTGAGCTATATCCCCAGCCCTAATAGCAATGGATTTTGAATGCAGGATCTTGCAACAAACTAGAGTCTTAAATCTATATAACTGCCCTTTCTTCCTGTGCTACTGAGCTATGAGGCAGTAAGCCATTCAGGAGGACCAGCAAGCACATGTAAAATGTAGAACAATTCACTCAGGACACCATCACCTCTTCTGCCAGGTCAGAAACTACTTCAATGGATCTATACAGTCAGTTCCATACTTCAAGGACCTGAATATCCATTTTTGGATAGTCAAAGTTTGTTCTACATCTCTTTTTCCTAATTTTTTTTTTTTATTTTAAGTGATTCATTTGAGTCTGCATCAGGGAAATCATAAAAAGAGATAAAGAAAATTATATTAATCAAAGTTATTATTTTCTAACTATAGAAGTAGCTTTAGTAAAGTGAGAAAGGGTAACATCAAAACCATAGTTTTTAACTCATGACCAAACTCTCTTTCAGTGGTAATTGAGAGTAAGATATTATTCTCAAGTTCCAAAACATACAAGGTGTACTTCTAACCCCAATTAGTAAGATAATTCATTTAAAGCATTCTTTATTCTTCAATAAAGGGGTTTAAGAGGAAGGTTAGTGAAATAAATATCCTAAGTGAAGCAGTAGCAACAAAAATAGACAAACAAAACCAAATTCTTATGTTCTCCTCCGGTGATAAAAGGTTGCAGAGATGGAACTAGTGATGAGATTTATTAAATCATCCAGGTTGACACACATTTCCCACAGCAGAGCACTCTATGTCCTTGACTTCGGGTTTTGTGTTTTGGATTGTTTTGGAAGGATAAACACATCTGCTGCAAAGAAGGACAGCATGTGCCACTGGAGGCATCCAGTGCCTCGCTAGCGAAGGGACTTAGGAACATTCCACAGCCCACACTTATGTTTACATGGAATCTTTGTTTGATGACAATCAGCATATTTCTTGTATTGGACACTATCATGCTGTTCTAACACACAACATAATTCTTGAAGGAGTCCAGTAATTGTCCCCAGTGTGATGTGTCAAGAACAACAGAACAATGGCCTCGTTTTACATGACTCTTAGAACGTCTTGGAGCCACCAAAACAAATTGTGTGTGACAGATCACTGTTTTTAAAAATTCACCTTCTTACCACCCCCAGAGCTGTTAGTACAAACTGAGACTTTTGGAGAAAAAAATCAGAAACAATGAGATAAACAAAGAGAGGGGGAGTGTTTTTCTCATCGCAATAAAACTGAATGCTTTGGACATGTACTGAAACAGCAATGCTTCTGACTAGCATTGTTAACCTCCTATAGCCACCCTGTGGCTGAAAAACAAGCTCAAGGTCGGCCTCTTTCATTGTCAACACATCTAACTGCCTAATAATGTGAATTAGGGGGAATTTAGAGTCCCTCTGTCTCCCAAAATTTTCAACCTGTCAATTTTCATATTTCTAAGATTTCACTGTTGAGGCTTTATTCTTTGGAGTTAAGATGTACCACTTGTTAGCATAGTGATATATCTGAAATTCATAAGCATTAGATCACCACCCATGCACCTTATAGGCAATGTGTTCCCAATAGTGAGTTCTACTGCAGATATCCTTAAAGGACACTCAAGATTTGTTCTGCAAGTACTAAAAACCTCCCTGTTTGTCTTGCTAATAGTTAAGCCCCTGTACCTATCCACTCTACTCTTAAGAGCCTAAATAAATGTCTTTATACTCAACTAGATATTCTCATATGTTCAGAATCATTGCTCTACTCAACTATTTACTGAGAACCTATTTTGTAACTGAGACAGCAATAGTTCCTGGGGAAAACATGAATAAGATATCTGATCCATGCCCTCGGAGTTTCACATAATGGTGGCTTCAGACAAATACATAGTAGAGCACCAATGTGGGAAGAACCGTTAAGGCAGAATTGTGGATATTCTGCCATCAGATATACTACAGATGACAGAACAGAACTAATAATGGAACTAAGCTGTGACCTAAAGAGTGAGACGCGATTTTCAGGCTTGAAAAAGATTTCTTAAATGACCCAGGGTAGAGAAAAGTAAAGACAATATCTTGGAAGCAAAAGGAGTTTGCATTAAAAGGATTTAAAGGCATTTAGTGAGACTGAGTAGGGAATTATAAGAGATAAGGCAAAAAATTAAGCAAATTTCAGAGGAGATACTAAAAAGAGGATGACTATTTCACCTAGCAAACAAATCAGAACATGTTTGAGGATGAAAGGAGATATTGTTTATGATTATGCTGAAATAATAGAGATAAACTCAGACTATTGAAGGAGCCTGCTTTTGAACTATGTGAAGGTCACACATAGGGCCGTGAGAAGCTGTTAAATGTTTAGAATGAAGGGTGCTTTGACCAGATTTATTCCTAAAAATAGCCATTCTGGCTGCATGGTAGCAACACTGAAGGCAGAAGATCATTTAGCAGCTACTGCTACATCCAAGGTGGAGATGATGGTGACCTTAACTATGACAGTGACAATAAAGGTGAAAGGTAGATGACAGGAGGTAGGAAAGCAGATCTTTTGAAAAGGGGAAGGAGATCAAGAGATGGCAGGGCAGAAGAGGTAGGGGAAGGAAAGGCGATGGAAAAAGAAATTAAGATGTTTTATGCACATGTACCAACTCCAAATAAGAAATGTAAACATTATGCATTGCAAATCTGTACCCAAAAAAAGAAAGAAAAGAGAGGAACCAGGAGATATATGGAAGGGGTGGAAGGGAAGAGACAGGAGGTAAAAAGGAATTAAGATCTATTTTGTGTGTGTGTACCAATTCACCACACCTAATGTAAACATTATATACTACAGATAAGTACTAATAAAAAGAGAAAGAAAAAAGATGGAGTCAAAAGTACTTGGGTCTTGGCAAGAAGAAAAAAGATAGTAAAAGTGGAGGAGGAGGAATCTTAGATCTCTGCCCTGAGCAAATGGATTCAAGTGGCACTATGTAACAAAGTTGGAAAGATATTGTTATAATTGTGGTAAAATAGTTAAAAGTGCAATTTTGTACATATTAAGTTTGAGAGGTTATGGAATATCCAGGTGGAAATCACTGTGGGTAATTAGCTATAAATGGAGATATGAAACACATGAGAAAAGGCCAGGCTAGAGATATGATTTGACGGTCATTGCACTGTACATCAACTACACCCAATCTTTTTGGTATGAGGGGCTGCTTTGTGGAAAATCATTTTTCCATGGATTGTGGTGGGGGTGATGGGGATGATGCAAACACATTACATGTATACCGCACTTTATTTCTGTGATTAGTACAGTGCAATATATAATGAAATAATTATACAATTTACCATAATGCAGAGTCATGGGAACTCTGAAGTTGTTTTCTTGCAACTAAATGGTCCCATCTTAGGGTGACAGGGAGCACAGATACTTGAACTATGCTGTGTCTGGCTTATTCCATAATCTTTTTTTGATTACTGTTGCTGCAGAAAACCATGCTTCACAACAATAGGATGCTGGAAATGGAAGCAGGATTTTCAGTGCTTTAGTGGGAACCTCTGAATATTAACCTAGACTAAAATACAGAACATATGGAGTTTTAGAAATGATCTCAAAGATGTTTTTGAAAATTCAACATCTTTTAGTAGAGTTTTGAGGAGCTTCTATGTAGAGTATCATGTCGTCTACAAATAATGATAATTTCACTTCTTTCTTTCCTGTCTTTATTCCTCTTATTTCTTTCTTTTGTCTAATTGCTCTTGCCAATGTTTCCAGAACTATATAAAGTAGAAGTGGTGATAGTGAACATTCTTGTCTTGTTCCTGATTTTAGAATGAAAGCTTTTGGTTTCATTTAGGATGTTGTTGGCCATTTAGGATGTTGTTGGCTATTGGTTTGCCACTGATAGCTTTTATCGGATTGTGATAAAGACCATTTATTCCAATTTTCTGTAGGGTTTTCATGATGAATGGGTGTTGGAGTTTGTCAAAAGCTTCTCAGCATATACCGAGATGATCACATGGTTTTTGTCTTTGGCTCTGTTTATATGGTGTATTGCATTTATTTATTTGGGTATGTTGAACCATTCCTGCATTCCTGGGATGAATCCCACTTGGTCGTGGTATAATCTTCCTGATGATTTGCTGCATTCTGTTTGCTAGTACTTTACTGAGGTATTTTTGCATCTATATTCATTAGGGAGATTGGGTTGCTGATCTCTTTTTTTCATTATGTCCTTCTTTGGTTTTCATAACAGGGCAATACTTGGTTCCGGGTACGAGTTAAGGAGTACTGGTTCCCTATAAATTTCATTACAGAGTGTGAGGAGTAATGGCATTAGATCTCTACATTTCTTGTAGAACTTAGCAGCAAATCCACACAGAACTGAGCCTTTCTTTGTCACAAAGCTGGATACAAAGTCAACGTTCAAAAATTAATAGCATTCCTATACACAAATAACAAACTCACTAACAGAGAAATTAGATAAATAATATCTTTCACAATAACATTGAAGAAAATGAAATACTTAGTAATCAATCTAGCAAAGGAAGTGAAAGACCTGTACATTGAAAAGCTACATTAATCTGAAAAAGTGCATCAAAGAGTATACCAGAAAATGGAAAGATATCCCTGGCTCTTAGGTAGGAAGAACCAATATAGTGAAAATAGCCATACTCCCAAAATTGTTATACAGATTTAATACAATCTCAATCAAAATAGCATTAACATACCTAACAGAATTAGAGAAAATAAACATAAAACTAATTTGAAATGAGAAGAGACCTAGAATACCAAAAGCAATTCTGGGTAACAAATGCAAGGCAGAGCATCACAATACCTGACTTGAAGTTATACTACAAAGCTATTGTGATACAAATAGCATGGTGCTGGCAAAAAAAAAAGAAAAACAGACCAGAGGATCAGTGAAAAAGATTAGAAGATCCAGAAACAACTACAAACACACTTAGCCACCTTATCTTTGACAAAAAAGCCAAACAACTTCCCTGGAAGAAAGATAGCCTCCTTAACCAATGGTGCCAGAAAAACTGGCTTTCCACATGCCAAAGACTAAAACTAGACTCGTGTCTATCACCATGCACTCAACTAAAATCAAAACGAGTAAAAGATCTCAATACTAAACAAAAACACTAAATTTGCAGGAAGACAAAATAGGTAGAACTCTTGAAGACACAGGTGTAGGCAGAGACTTCATCAACAAAATCCATATCACATGGGAAATACTATGAAGAATTGACAACTGGGATCTCATCTTATCAAAAAGCTTTTGAACAACAGAGAAACAACCAACAGAGTGAAAAGATAGCCCACAATGTGGGAAAAAATTTTAGCCAGTTGCTCTTCAGACAAAGGACCAGTATATAGAACATATAAAGAACTGAAGAAAATCAGATCTCCTAAATTGAAAGACCGAATCCAAAAATGGGCATCTCAGATGAATATATACTTCTCAAATGAAGAAATACAAATGGCAAATAGATACAAGAAAAAATGTTCAGCATCATTGGTTATTCAAGAGATGCAAATTAAAACAACACTGAGATTCCATCTCACTGCAGAAAGAAGGGCTATTATCAAAAAATCAACCAATAACAAATGCTAATGGGGCTGTGGGGAAAAAGGAACTCTTCTCCACTGTTGGTGGGAGTGTAGACTGGTGCAAGCACTGTGGGAATCAGTGTAGATATTCCTCAAACATCTAGGACTAGAGATATCTTTTGACCCAGCTAGTCCCCTTATGGGTGTCTTCCCAAAGGAATTAAAAGCATCACACCACAGCAAAATATATACACCCATATTTATAATAGCACAGCTGGTAATAACTATACCTTGGAAAGCACTCAAATGCCCATCAACCAATGAATGGATAAAAACAATTTTTTTTATACAGTGGAGTAGTACTCAGCTATCAAGAAGTATAAACTTGAGACATTTGTAGCAAATGGATGGCCCTTGAGATCATAGTCTTTTTTTCATGTTAAAGACAAAAGAATGGAAACATATCAACAACCAAACAGACATAAACCAGAATAACACAAAAACAATAAAGGAAATACAAAATTATAGAGAAGATAGTAGGGAATTAATAGTGGTTGCTCTATTACGTAATATTATCTTCACATTTGTTACTCAATTATACAAATAAAGGCACATACAATTAATCAAACAATTTTCTCCACCCTCATCTCCATTGTTCTCCCACCAATCAATTGTTTTTCCTCTGACAATAACTGTACTTTCTGGTTTTTTTCATTCCCTTGGCTTCTCACATTGGGAACACATATTGCTGCTTCAAATGATGCTGCAACAAACATGGGTGCACACAAATTACTATGGCACTAGGTGGAAAAGCACCCAACCTTAATGACAATACATAACAGGGACTCAGGCATATTATGATTCAGCACCCCACTGACAAGCCCTTGAGGCCTTTGGCGGTCCAGTTGGGTCCTCGGGGTTGCCCCAAAATACTAGCATGTTCCGTCTTGGTGCGGCACATGGGGGTGGGGAGCTTGAGTCCACAGGGTCACCCTCATGGATCACCAGGCTCTGCCCTGTCACTGTGCACCCAGGAGCCCAGTCCAGGTCCTCAGGATTTTCATGTAGCCTGCAGGAAACTCCCACACTCCACCGGCTGCTGAGCTTCCTGTCAAGGCACCTGCAATCCCCTCTTAGGCCACCAGTGTCTCCCTGCAGGCCACCTATGACTCTTTGGAGGCTATCCCTGCCCAGCTAGAGGATCAGGTCTGCACCCTACTTCCAGGTCTTCACCTCCTCCCACCTCTCATTCTCCAGTGCTGCCACTCCCTGGCCCTTACACAGTTGGTCATTGGGGGCACTTAAAATGCTGGGCACAAGTGATATGAGGTCTCCCCCACCCATGCTCACTGAGGTAGTCCAGGGTGTGTACTAAGTTTAGTTGTTAGTTCTAGGAGACAATTAGAGGAGTTTTTCAGGTCTTCTATGTAGAGTATGTTGTCATCTCTTGGTCTCCAGGACTGCTGCTTTTCGTATAATTTGTTGCTATGGGTTCATACAAGGTTCATATACGCAAGCAGTATGAAGTCCCTCTTGGTGCTCATATTAGTAGTTTAGAGTAGGTCCTGAAGCCAATGGACTCAGCTCGCTGCTGTCAGGAACACGTGCTGGGTACAAGCGGTGCCAAGTCTCAAGGTGCTCACAGAGGGAGTTCAGGGTGAGAGCTGGAGCCTGGTACCTCAGCTCGTGCATCCTGCTTGGTGTTGGAGTGAGAAGGGCACAGGGCCATCTGTCCCACCTCCACCTGCACCTCACTCTTACTGTGCTCCAGTTCCCGTTTGTTCATTGCCTGAATCCCCGGGTACTGTGGTGGCACTAGGGTCGCTGCCTCTGCTCTCTGCTGCTCTCTGCTGGTAGTTGTTCTCACAGGAGAGAGGTAGCAGGCCATAGCCTCGGGGCAGGCACAAAGCTGGGTGTGGGGGGCTGTATACTGGTTGCTTTGTCTCTGCCTTGCCTCAGGGTGCTGATTAGACCGGGGTCACAGCACAGTGAGCATTCTACTTTCATGACTGTTGTACCTTTTCATCGTCAAGCTTGGTTCAATAACCCCTCCCAACTGCTGCTGCTTCTTTTCTGGGCTGCGCTTTCTCTGCTCTGGTTTTGGCTCAGCTCTCAGAATTCCACTCTCCTCTGGCTGAGTTGGGAGGCTCCCACAAGCATGAGCTTCCAGAGCTAAAGATGGGAGTGTAGGAATGAGGGAGTGGGCCTAGGGTGTGTATGGAGTGGTGACTCCCTCTTCCTCCTCCTCCTCTTCCTCAAACTGCAACATGGCTGCTGCCCGAGCTTTTCCTCAGGGAGAGATCTTGTTTGTTCTTTCTGAGGGATTCAATTCTCATTTCAAACCTTTTCTGGGACCAGGATACCCACTTCTCTCCTTCTTGTCTTTCTCATGTTGCTGTATTCCAATGTCTAAGACCATAGTCTTAAATGAAATAAATTGGACATACATGTAAATATATTATTGTTTCTCTGGTGTAAGAAACCACAAGTGTATGTAAGGACCAAAACATATAATATATATTGTGAAATAGGAAGAAAATGTTCAACTGGGGAGGGGAATTAGGGAGGGGGAAGAGGAAAGAAAAAGGAAAAAATGAGAAAAGAAGAGAAAATGGAAACAACAGCCATGATATTGCTGCTAAAGAATTTAGTTTACCTTTCTCACTTCTGACTACTCCCATTTCAGAAAGAAAGAAAGATGACTCCAAAGAATAGTCAATCCTTCATTTCCATGGTTTCCACATCTCTGGATTCAATCAACCATGGGTATTAAAATGTTAGGAAAGAAATTGAGCCTGTGTTTAACACAGGAAGACTTACCATTATTTTCCAAGAAATGTAGTAAAGTAACTATTTCCATACTATTTGCATGGTACTAGGCATTTTAAGTAACAGAGAGATAAATTAAAGCACATGGAAGGATGTGCATAAGTAACATGGAAACACTATTGTGTTTTATATAAGGGAATTGAACATTACAGATTTTTGTATCCACAAGGGATCCTGGAATCAGTTCCTCACAGATATGCAAAACTGACTACTTCAGTCTGTCCAATCGGCAAGTTTCATTTCAAGCAACTCTCATGAACCAACAGAAGCAGGTCCTTCAGTGTGCTGAGAAGGTAAATTTGCCACAGAGCTAATATCACTGATAGATTGAGTAGCTTCCATTCCCAAAATATCTCCCCAGTATTCTTTAGAGTTCTAACACACTTAGTATTTGTTCAACTTCTGAATGAAAACATTCAGAATAAGACAGAGTAGGTATTTTTAAGCATATGTTGATCATGTAAACAAATACAGTAAAAATAACTGAAAGATCATTGAATGATTGAATGAGAAATTAAAATATTTTGTGGCCAGGGTGAAAATAAGAAAGTAAAGCAGAATGCTTCAAGATCAGTTTTACTTCTTTTTCTATGTATATGGTCAAAAAACTAGAACCAGGTGACCAAGTCTGAGCCAACCTCTGTGAGACATGCCAATTTGAGGTCATTGTTTGCTTGTTTGTGACAAGGTCTTGCTATGTAGTGCAGGCTAGCCTTGAACTTGCTTATATAGCCCAGGCTTGCCTTGAACTCACTCAGGTCCTCCTTCTTCAGCCTCCCAAATGCTGGGGTTACAGACATGTACCACCACACCTGGCAATTCTAGGTCACTTTTAACTCAAGGTCACGATCTTTCCTTGCCTTTTGAGTTTTCCTTTTCTTATGGACTGGAGCTTTTATATGACCATGACTTTCCTTTAACCATGCAGGTAAGTACCAGGCCCAAGGGGCAATTATTAGAATATACATGAATCCCTGAGTGTCTTCATAGAACAGAGCTGTCTAGCTAATTTAGACAAACCAACTCTTTGTGTTTTTTTTTCTTTTAAAGAGAGTAGTAAATGAGACACAAACAAAAAATAGAACAATAGCAGCATACCAGCATCACAACATAAACAAACCAAAACCAACTACCTTATGAGAGGAATAAGCTCATACTTCATTGTAGTTGGTATATTGCATCTCTCTGTTATACTCCCTAAGGGTTTAGAACTAACACAATAAGCAGAAGTATCAATGAATACATGGAAGAAGCAAAGGAACACTGAACACAAACTTTACCTTTTTCAAAAGTAAGCATCATAATAAGGTTCTAAAGAACCTTAGTGTTTTCCAAAGAAAATACTTTTGGAGATGCTTGGGAGCTTTGTGTTATATCATACATAAGAAATCATCCTTAAATTGATAGAGTGGCAAGTGAAACTCACAAAAGAATTAGTCTGCTCAGATCATTCTTGCATTCATTTAGTTGGTAAGCACAAATTCTTTCCAAAAAACTCATAGCTAATTTTCAAATCATTGTTATAATCCTTTTAGTGTATTTATCATAATAATTCTACCATCCTAATTCCACCTTTGCCCTCAGACAATACTCCTGAGGAATCTTTTAATGTGTGATGTATTTCAGAATCTGAAGTTCTTGAAAGGGTAAAGCATTTTACAACTCTGATTTTCTGGTCTAGCCATTTGTTTCTGAATTTGAGTTCTGGATTTTCCTTAGACTATTTTGCCAAAGACCCTTGGGAGAAGTGCCATGGCTGTGCATCTGCTGCTATGCTCAAGACCCTGGCTGACTTTTGAACTGATTCAACCCTCTTTCTTGCAGCTTTGGAATCTTTCTCAATATGTTGCTGAAGAGAATCACCACTAAAAACCTCAGAGGCCTAGTAATTTTCTCATGTCGAATGTCGAAACTTTGCTTACCCACACCACCAATTTGCATTCTAACTCATGTTTTTCCAATCATTGCCTGTCCACACCCCTTTCTGCTTCTTTCATGTGTGCCTATATCATCTAAAAACCCATCTGTGAAGTTGCCACAGTCATCAATGTTCTTCCTAGCCCCAAGACTTGAAGATGTTCCTGTCCTTTCAGCTTTTGTAGGTCTTAAGGTCTCCATCTTCTGCCCAGACTTTGAAGCACTTGCATTCCTCTGCTCTTCCTTTTGGTATAGGATTCAAATGGTTGAGTTCTTCAATCTGGTTACACGGTCTTACAGATTAGATTTTAGCAAGTGATTCTCCTTAATCTTGTAGGAGATTAAACATAGACTTTAGCAGGTGTAATTCCCTGTTCTCACTCTTTTTCCCATTAAACATGTAGTCCTTACTCTTTTCAGTAAAGCATCATCATTGTGAGCCTCAGATTTATTAATGGTAATAACTGTAACTGAAATACCCAGAAGTTACGTATTCTCATTAATGGTGTTGGTGATAATAAGTATCTAGAAGATGAGATAATTCATATGTACAGTGTGTGATACCTCCCAATCCTACCCTCCACCCATGCACCTTTGTTGGTTAGTGACCCTTACTATATACAACCTAAAACTCAAGAAATAGACATATTTTATTGTTTTCTGATAAAAATTAAGCTAAAGTAAAATTATCCCAGAACTATAACCAGACTTGTACCACCTCACCAATGTACCTTTTCGCTAAGAAGTTGCTGTCCCCTAATTCCATGTAATTAAGATCAATCAATCTGTGTCCTCCCTGATTAGTCCACAAAGTAAGTATCCAGAGTCCCAGATACTTCTCAGATATGGGTACTAAGACTGAAGCTTCTCTAGTCTCCTGAGATTAATCTAATCTTCTGAGAGCCATATAACTGAAAATGACTAAAACTCCCCCTATACCATACTCATAAGTGAGGTAAATCAGATGTGCATGTGCAAACAGATATTGTATCATTAGTGTAGGCACCTGGAGGTGGGAATGTAAATTAGGAGGTACGAAAGGAGTCTGCTCAAAAATAGAGAGCAATCGGGATGAAGGGAAGGAGAGGAGGAAGAGGGCGATAGCTGTGTAGGTATGTATGTATGTGCGGGATGGCTGACATGGTTGCACTGTTGTCTCATGTCATTCTGATGTAAGGAACAATCAGTGATTGTTTGATCAATCTTGTATGTCTATTTGTATTGTCCTGAGCATACACTTTGAAGTTGTCAATGTGTAATACAACAACCATTGTTGATCCCCTGCCGCCTTATCTGTAGCTCAGTTTTTGTACTGTTCTTGTGCTGCTGTGCATCTGTTTGTTGGTGTTTTTGTTCTTTTAATTTTAAAATTAAGAAAAAAAAATCCCTCTATGTACAGACAACCTGTCTAAAAATCAATGTAGAAGAAAACAACCAAATAGTAAATTCCTTCTGACATTATCTGAGCACCTAGATGCAGATATACCTGACTCGTCGCACTGTTAACCTTGTCAGTCACACAGGTACTTTTGTTTGCCTCATGATAGTTTAAGATGGGTGTCTGTCACCAGAAGAAACCTGACAAATGTATATTTATATATACATTAAATAATATATGAAATATTATCTTGAAGTTTAAGAACATAAACTTTAAATATATTCATAGAGCTGCCACTACATTCTAACTTGATACATTTAAATTATTCCTCTCCCCAACACCTAAGGGTGAGTCCAGACGCAAAAACAAGGGTGTCTTCACTTAACTCCTCCTGCTTAGTGACTTCAACTGCCTCTTGCATAAGAATAGTCTTCCTGTTTCTTCTATATTACTTTGTACCTATAATTGTGTGTAATTTATTCCTCCTTGGCTGAACTGTAAGATCCTGAAGGAAAAGCACTGTTTCATGCTCATTTTTGTCCTTTAGAGCTCACAGTAGAAGATGTAACTGTTTCAGAGATTTTTGTTAGGACTTTATGGGTTATCACATGAAATATTGATTTTCCATAGCAGATTGCTTCAATGATTCAAGAGTTTCATTAAAAGAAGCAACTGCAGAGCAGTTTACTAAAACAGATTCCGGGTGAAAAAGAGTTTGTTACAATTGAATGTGGCCTTAAGCCTACAATTTTGTAGACTCAGCATCTTCCAACACAGCACAGTCCCTGCCTAAATATTCTGGGCAATTGTTCATTTATTTACTTCTGTGCCACAAAGCTGGAATAACTTTGGAGAATAGAGAGTTTTGATTAATAGCTTATGACTAACCTGAAATCTCTTAAGTGACCCACTCTCATTACTGAAAACTCCTCATGTCTAAGGTTTCACGTTATTAAGTACAGATAGACCATAATTTAATATTTTTATAAATCTATCTCATTATTTTAAGATCATCATTGGGGATATCAACTTTCTTTGTCATTTAGATATAGAAATTGTATGGTACAGTCTCACATTTTCAGCCACAAAATACACACTGGAATATTTTTAAACTCAATACCTGATAAGGCTATTACCTTTGAACTTGTTTTTTACCTAGAAGCTGAGTTCAAGGGGGAAAAAAGTGAAATCAACTGAGGAATTTGCAGTTCTATTATGCCTTTGGGATGGAGTAAAATTCATGAATGAATATATATTGTACTAACTGTACAGTGTTTTGTAACCCCTCAGCTACAGTTACACTTGACACATTAAGAGACACAAATGCTATTATGGTACATACATATTGAGGGGACCCGAATTTTTTAAGGCACAAGAAAGAGTGGGATTGCCAATAGACTTAATTTGGTCAATATCTATATTTGTTAGGCTGGAAGAAAAACAGATCTTCTAGTATGTATTTACATTCCATGAGAATGAGATTTGGAAAAAGATACCACAAAAAGAACAGAAGAGATCCCAGCCACAAATTTTTGGAAACTGGAAAACAGATGGATAACTTAGCAAACCCAAGAAACTAAGTCCTAAACTGGCAGTGATCAGAGCCTAGAAACAACTCATTCTACACTGTAGACGTCCCTAACAGGAATTACTGGTGATAGATACCTCTAGAGATACAAAGGTAGACTTAGATCAGGCTGGTTGATTGCAAGTTTTTTAAGTAATACTTAGCCTCCAAAATTCATTTTTCTTCTGGAAAATAAAGTAGATTTTATTTTCTAGAGAAGGTGAAACAGGTTATCTCCAGCTCAGAGGCTCCAGACACCATTGCCAGAGAGTACTTAAACCCAAAAGGAGAGGGTGTATAAAATTTTGCATATTAAATATAACACCAGCTTTGCCCCACTTGGATTCCTTAGGATTGGCAGCCTGGCACATACCCTCTAGGTCAAAGATTGTAGGGGTTTTCTCTAAGGAATATGATGAGCCAAAAAGAAAAGTCTTCAAGATAATGACATTGGAAGCTCTTTAATTAAACGGCTCACCCATGCGCAGAGAGCTTTCAATTAGCTTCTCAGAGCCCATTCTAACATATAATCAACAAACATCTGGCAGACAATTCTAAGATGAAGACAGAAGTCAAAACTAACAAGACAAGGATAAAATATAGAAGAATTTATTTTCATGAAAAAGGAAATCTAGAAAACAACACGAGCTATAATTAATACCCAGAGAATTCAAAGATGAATATTACAACTATTGAGCAAGAACGTGTCTATGTGTGTGTGTATGAGTAAGTGTGTGTCTAACTACATATGTACATATACTCAAACACAACAAAAATTCTTTGGAAATTTGGATGGTGGTAAGAATAAAAAAATTTTTAAAAATCAGAAGACAAGAGTTGAAAATATCTTCCCCAAAAGTAGGGCAATCAAAATAATATGGAAATAAGGGAGAAAACATAAGATTTTAGGAAAAGCCCAGATGGCAGAAAAAATCTGATTAACAGGTGTTCCTGAAAAAGAAAACAGAGAAGATGAAAGGAGAGAATCATAAAAAAGTATCAAGAAAAAAATTTCCAAACAGAACATCATAATTTTCCAGACTAAAAAGGCATCAAAAGCTTAGCATCATGGAAGGACACAGCATCAAGACGTCTCACATCAGACTCTTCAGCTCTTCCTGCTCTGCTGGCCTGGAGGTTCCTGAGCAGGAGAATCATAAGGGTAACTTCAGCACATCATAACCAAATGGTGGAAAACGATCAAGAGGAAAATGGTAAACTGTCTGGGTGGGGCTAGTTATTGAAGTGGAATAAACATAAAAATTATAGGGTGTTTCTTATCAAAAACTAGGAAAATTTGAAGAATACAATCTAATATGGTAGTCACCAGCGACATGGGCCTATTGACATTTTGATTTTAATTTTATAAAATTAATGAAATAAAAATGTATCTCCTCAGTTACACGGACATATTTCAAGTGCTCCATAGCTGGATGAAACCAGTAGCCACATTTTGAACAGTGGACCGAGAAGAGTCCATTGATCAACACTGTTTTGGAGAGAATGAGCAATTATTATGTGATTATTTTAAGGGAAAATGTCCAGAATTAATTATGTAAATTTAACCCTTAAAAAAGTAGAAAAAGAAAATCAAAGTAAAGGGAGGAAATGATGGAGTTAAAAGTAGAAATCAGTAAAATAGGAAACAAACAAACCACAAAGAAGACTCAGTGAAATCAAAACCTGGTACTTCACAGTGTTTTCAATATAATTGGTAGAACCTAGGGAAACTGAACAAATAAAAGGAGAGAAGGCACAGCTTACCAAAACAATAAATAAAAGACTTTACTTATAGATCCTGCAGACATTAAAACAGTAATAAAATAATATTATGAAGAAATGTATGCCAATAGACTTCACAACCCAGAGAAAATAGAAAAACCCCTTGAAAAGTACAGATCATTTGGATTAGATCAAAACTAATCCAAAAAAGAAATTTTAAAACTGAAATCATCCACTATTACTTAAAGATATTAAATTCCTAATTTAAACCTTAACCCTAAAGTGTAAATAAATTAAAAAGGAAAATAAAAGATACATAATAGGAAACAGGAAGATAGCACTTTTGTGAAAGGAAAGAGGACCGAAAGACAGAAGAAGGTGCCAAGGAGGGCAGGGGAAGGGAATGAAAAAGAGTTAGGATGTTTCCATGTACATGTTGCAACTTCCACGGTGAACGTAATAATTACGTACTAAAAACATGGACCAAAAAAAAAAAAAGAATTCCCAAGTAGAAAATGCTAAGACCAGAAATCTCACTGGTAAATTCTATCAAATATTTAAGAAAAAAAATACATCAGTATTATACAAACCTTTTCAGAAAATAGAGGAAGACTGAAAGCTTCCCAGTTCATTTTATAAAACTGTTATTATCCTGATACCAAAAGTAATTCTGCCAAGGAAATGTAAATAAACACAAAATATGCTCACTAAATGTTATAAAATTGAAACCAGCAATATATGAAACAAATAATGTACCATGACCAAGTGGTATTACTACCAAAATACAAAGTTGATTTCACATTTTAAATAGCAACTGATATTAATCATATTATTAACAGAGTAAAGGGGAATAGTATATGATCATATCAATAGATGTGGAATAAACACTTGAAAAAGGTGAATGTTCACTCATGATAAAACCTTAGCAAAATATAAATAGAAAAGAATTCTTTTAATCTAATAAAAGACATTTATGAACAACTTACAACTTTACTGGTAAAAGTCTTAATGCTTTCCCTCTGAAATCAGGGACAGAAAAGATGTCAGCTGCTATCAGTTCTCCTCCATTGTTGTACTGAAAGTCCTAACCCGTGCAATAGGGAAAAAAAAATTATATAGATAAGTATGTATCAGCAAAGAAAAATAAAACTACCTTTACTTGCAAATGATAGAACTCTAGGTACAAATACTGAGAAATGTATATAAAAATCTTCTAATGAGTTTAGCAAAGTCTCAGAAATATTAATACACAAAAATCAATTGGTTTATGTATATAATAAACATTTGAGGTGTGAAATTTAGAAAAACATCTAAGGTAACAAAATATTTAGGAGTAAATTATCAAGAAATACAAATTATACTAATAAAAATTAAGATTTAAATAAATGATGAGATGTACCATGCTCAGAAATGGAAAAACCACAATGTTTTAGATTAAATGCAATCCCAATCAAAATCACAGCAGGCATTTTTGCAAAAATCAGCAAGCAGATACTAAAATTCACATGAATAGATAATCAACATGGAGCAGCCAAAACACTATATTGAAAAAAGAAAAATAAAACTTGAGGGCTTACACATCTGACTTGAGTTATTATACAGCCACAACAATAGTTTGTTGTCGGCATAAAAATCAATGTATAACTGAAGCAAAACTACATAAATGAAGTTAAATTTGACTTTGAGAAAAGTGCCAAAGCAATTCAATTGAGAAAGACTTTACAAAAATGGAACCTGACATCCTTTGAAAACATTAACTAAAAATGGATTTTATGCCTAAATATGAAACCTCAAGCCAAAATCACATCTAGCAAAAAAAAAGGATGTCTTTGAGAGTCTAGGGATGACAAACATTTCTCAGATAGGGCACAAAGGGCACAGAAGAGAAAAGAAAAAATAAGAAATTTATATTTATTAAAATTTAAAAATCTTTATGAAAAATTACCTAAATAAAATGATAAAGTACAACAAGAAAGTATATCAGCTTTTTTAAATGATAAAGACACATGGAGAAGTATTCACAATACCTATACCTAGAAGAACTTGTATCAAAAATGTATGTCAAACACATACAACTCACTAATAAAGAAAACAAACAATCCAAATAAAAATGGATAAAACATTTTAAAGTGTTCCCTAAAGATGCACAAAATGCTGTTCTGTATAGAATGAAACAATACTTCCCATCATTAGTCATAAGAGAAATGTAAATTAAAATTACAGAAAAATATTTCCACTTCACACCTACAAGGACAGCTAAAATAAAAAAGATTGACAATGCCAAGTGTTAGAAAGAATGAGGAACAACTGAAACATGCGTACTTTTTGGTAGAAGGAAACATGTTACTGGCACTTTCTTATAAAGTTGAACATATGCTTAACATATGACTCAGTAATTCTACACCTACATATTTACCCCCACCAAAAAATATATAACCACACAAAAGATCTGTACATAATTGTTCAAAGCAGATTTATTCATAATAGTCCAAAATTGGAAACAACCAAATGTCCAACATTTGGTAAATGAAGAAACAAATTGTAATACCTTCATACAATAGAATTATGCACAGCAATAAAAATTACACAACTGAGTATGCTTAAAATCCCAATTACTTGGGAAGCTGAGGTAGAGGGATCCCAAGTTTGATTCCAGCCCAGAGAACTTAGTGAGACCCTGTCTCACACTTTAAAGCAGAGGAGGGGCTGAGGAATGTAGCTCAGTGAAAACACCATGGGTTCAATATCCAGCATCACAAAAAAAAGTACACAGAAACCTCAATAATCTCAGAAACATTATGTTGAAAACATTATCCAAACCAGAAAAAGTACATGCTGTAGGATTTTATTTGTACTGAACTCTAAAAAGACAAATGCAACTTATGGTGATAGGAAGCCAGTTAACTGCTACCAATGCAATAGTTCCAGGGTAGGGACTAAAGGAGAAGTACACGCCTACTTTTTAGGGAATGAAATGTTCTCATCTTGATTACAGTAGATCCACATATGTATCCATTTAGTAAGACTCATGGCCTGCACAAGTAAAATTAAAAAGGAAATGGAAAGATAGGAAATGAAGAGTAAAAGACAGAAAAGAAACTATGAATAAGTTAAGCAAAGGAAGAGGAAAAGGAAACTGAAGAAAACAAGGAAGTGAAATAGAGGGACTCTAATACAAACTTCCCCTAATCCTCAAAACAACCTTACAAGTTAAAAATAATAACCTTCAACTTATTAATATGGAAACTGAGTCACTGATATACCAAATAATTTCCCAATGCTCAGTTTGTCAGATGGTCCCAAAAGCTTTCTGCATGTTAGTAACTGTCATGTTTTAGACCTACTATGTCCTCCATATCCAGAATGTTCTCATGAGCCCAGAGGCAGGGCTTTGAAAGTGGTTAGAACACAGCACTATACTCACCTCGGATTCATCCACTAATGAGTGCAGCAGCTAGGTGCGCTGTTAAGGAAGTGGGGCCTGATGAGAGACGGGTCACTGGGGCATGACCCGGAAGGGTTTATCTTCCTCCTGGCTCATCTTTTCACTCTCTTCCTGACTGTCAAGACGTGAGCAGCTTTCCTTCATCAGGCTTTTCCACCATGACCTTCCAGCCTTGGAGCCAGACAACTAAGGATAGAATCCTCCAGAAGCACAAGAAGTAATAAACCTCTCCTCCTTTGAGTTGTGGGCATCTGATATTTTGCCCCTGCAATGCGAAAGTGACTAAGACCACAGCCTCCTCTGGAAGTCAGTTTCAGAGGGTGAGTTCTGCAGATGTCAAGTACAAGTATTCATGCAAAGTCAGTATTGAGAGCAGTCTCTGTGGCAGGGAGAAGGAAAGGAGAGGGATTGGGCAGAGGGAGAAGTCTAACTACAATGCAGGTCAACCAATCCTCTGCTAATGCCACAGTGGTCACCAAAAAGAACATGGAGGGGCTGGGGGTATAGCTCAGTGGCATAAGCACTTGCCTGGCAAGCGCAAAGTCCTGAGTTCGATCCCTGGTACCGGAAAAAAAAAAATCAAAAAAAAAAAAACAAAAAGAACATGGAGCCACACAGTGTGCCATATCGGGACAAAAGAGTCCAGTCTTACTAGCAGTGCTTCAATCAGTCATTGTGTTTGAGGTGCTCCATGAGGAGCATAACCTTGGTGAGGTGGCCCCTTGCGGCAGAAGCTGACATCTGTGGGTTATCTCCTTATAGAAAGAATGACATATCTTTCTTTAAGAAGGATATAAATGGCTCATCTCAGTGTCTACCACAATACTAAAAGATAAAGCCATCAGGGAAAATATTCATTTTTTCCCCATCAAAAAAAGAAAGGATTGGGGGACCGTATTTGCAACTCTTCTCACACTCCTACCTCTCCATATGCTGAGGCATCTGCTGGCCTGCAGGTCTTAGGGAAGGGGATCCTCTCCAAGAGACTACCCACCTGTCACTTCCATGAGAAGAGTCCAGAACTAAGAAAGGAAGAAGGAACCATAACAATAACTATAATGACAAAACACTTGTTTTATGTGTAGCAATGATCCAAAGCATTACGTGTGTTTGTTTTTCTTATTTTTGTTTTTGAAGTACTGGGGATTGAACCCAGGGCTTTCACACTGAGCTACAGCCCCAATCTTTTTTTTTTTTTTCTTGAGACAGGGTGTTGCTATGTAGTTCAGGCTGTCCTTAAACTATATGGCCTGGACTGACATCAAACTCATGACAACCCTCCTGCCTCAGCCTTCCACGTACTGGGATTACAGGTGGGTGCCACCACACCTGGCTCAATCTTTTTAAAAAAAGTTTTGAGACAAGATCTTGCTAAGTGACCCAGGATTGGACTCAAACTTGCAAGGTGTTTTGTTGTTTTTGTTTTTGTTTTTGCTTCAGCCTCCCAGAGTGTTGGGATTACAGGTGTATGCCACCATGACCCACTTACCATGTACATTTTAAGTCATTTAAAACTCACGATGACTGTCTCAGGTGGATGCCATTTCTAAGTCTCACACAAATTGAGCCAAGATTTCACTTCTAGCCGAAGGACACAGCGAGGACAGTGCCCCACAGAATGGGTGCAGGACTCATTTTCTTACCCCCCACACACTGGCTCTCTCGGCATTAAAAAGACACTGAAGATTTTTCAGTGACATATTACAAATATACTTCATCAAATGCCAGCTGGAGTCCCACAGCTCCTCTCAAAGATAAGCCGCCCACTGAAGTCCTCAGGTTACTCTTCCATTTGAAACAAGAACCTTCTGATTGAATACATATCTTTCCTGAGGCAATCTGTTCTGACCCACTTGGCCTTGACCCATCAGCTTGCATAGTAGAATAGTGTAGACCATAAGGAGAAACAGCGAACTAAAGAAGCCATCAGGAAGGAAAACAGTGAATTTACCTCGGATTTTAAGTGAAAGGATTTTTGGGTGTTGATGCCCTGCCTCTGCTATCCTTGATTGGTCTATAACACAATCTGACTCTTGAATACTTAAAAATAGAGATAATTGAACACCCCACGCTGTGATGTGGGGCCTTGAAATTCAGTACTGAATTTGGTGGTGGGAGGGCTAATTTGCATTAACTTAGTCATGCCCACCTCATCAACTTAGATAACTGATGTTAGGTCCCTAGAGTTGCCTACAAACACACTAAACTCGGAATCATACCAGGATTTTATTCCAGTTCTGCATTTGCTTAGTTCTGTTATCTCAGATAATTCATTCCATTTCTCAGGGTTTCCTTTATCCACACACTTTAAGAGTGTCCTCAACATTCCTATGTTGAAATGAATGAGGTAACAGACAAGCCATAATGGGATCAACTCGTGGTCAGGAGGCAGCATGATTTACAGGAAGAGCCAGGGTTGGGAGAAAACTCTAGCATGGTTTTGACTTCCTCCTTATTAAACAGGCTTTACGGTAAATTTGTACCCCCATGAGAAATGATCAAACGATAAGAAAAAGAAGAGATAGAGTAGTTAGAAGGAAATTGTGCCTGTAGAAATGAAATGAACTCAAGAACAACAACAACAAAACAAGGTTTGATTCATTAAGCAGGAGACATTTTTGAGTTCACTAGATTTCACCCATCTAAACCAGATGGAAATCAAGTGTGGCTCCATCTTGATCCAAAGAAAATTAGACAGTACCCCACCTTTTCATTCAGTAAAAGAAGATACTGAAATGGGCTTTGTAATACCAATTTCCCCATTTTACTATTAGATAAATCAACAGAGATCAACACTGAGTTCTCTGGAGTTGCAAAGACAAATCATTACAGGTCTATTAGAATTTGAGTCTGTCTTTAATTACTGAAAAGAATGTATTTATTGAGCACCTATATGGCATTGATATCACCCTACCCTCAAAGTCTCATAAACATAGAATTAGAACCGTGACAAGTGACAAACACACAATGCAATGAGAACACAGAATAGCAAGAAGAGACTGCTTAGTGACAAAAGATCTTGTAGGTTATATTCACTCATTCATTTACTCATTTATTCCTGGAGTACTCTTCTATTTATCTAGCAAATTGTTTGAACACCCACCAAGAAAGATATGAGCACCAAAGGATGAGCAATGTACAAAAATAGGTCCTGTCCTGTTAGGAATAGAGACAAAGGAAAAAAAGAAATACGCAACTGTACAATATGTTGGGTGATGGCAGGTGCCACGATGATGTCATGATGATAAACAGAGCGGGAAAGGTTGGCAACAGAGGGGTGACGTGAGTGTTATTTTAGGAAGGATATCTAGGAAAGCCTCTTTGTTAAGATGCACTTTGAACAGAGAGAGGGAAAGGAGAAAGCTAAGGCAGTGAAGAAGGAAAGTGTTCCAGGCAAAGGGAAGAAGAGCAAAGACCCTGCAGTAAGAGCAGCAGCGAATAGTTGAGGAACAGCAAGCCAGCGTGCCTGGAAGCCCGCCAGCAAGGGGAAGGATGAGAAGCTGGAGAGACCTTAGAGGAAGTGGTTTATTGGGCCATAGACGTTCAAGGCAAAACTCTGAACTTGATTCTGAATCGGGTAGGAAGTCACTGCAATGTTGAAGGCGCAAGCTTAAGACAGTCTGACTCTGGCTGCGGAAGGCGCGCGCTCACTGCACCGCAGATGCAGACGCAGGACGGTAAAAGGAGGTCGACACCGCCTGAGATTGTACACGTTAGGCAAATCTTGAAATTTTTTATTAAGTAACTCCTTTGAGAAATAGCAACCAACGGTTTTTTTTTTAAATAATGAAATGCACTTACTTACATAAACTTGGAAAGAAATTATCAGAACGGTACGCAGCACCGGTGCAGGTCGCTGAGTGACCTCAGGGTGGAGTGGACACCGCAGTCCGCAGTGCCACAGGGCTGGGACAGTAGAAGATTCGGGGATGGGATAAAATGAGTTGTGCAGTTTACTATGTGATAATTTTTTAAGGTCTCAAAGTTGATTTGTAGGTGGTACAAAATAGACGTGAACAGAAAGCAGCCGCATTTTCAAAACAGCTGCATCAAAACGCCCCTTTCCCCTGCGTCGTGGGCGGTAGTTACCAGTAGGCTCGTGCGCACTTTGCCGCCTTACTTGGGCACACAGATGGAACTGGCTCTCACGTAGATTTTATTTTGCCCATACAACATTTCTAAATGTAACCATGTTTTTAAAATATAAACATTTAAGTGTAAAATTTGATTTTTAAACTTCTCTTGGCGTGCTGGATACAGAAACCCTGGGCTATTGTCCTGGCCTGGCATTAGTGGACCGGTTTATGAGCACAGGCTGTGGGTGGAGTGCTCTCCCTGCAGGCCACCAAGGGCCAGGGCTCTTTGTGACTCAGGCCTCCTACCTGTACCTGATTCTGGGTCTTGTTGCCCGGGAGCCTCAAGCCCTGTGATAACGAATGTTATCACGGGGAGCTGCTACCTTCCTCCAGGGGCCAGTCCAATGAGGCCAGACTTCCCAATATTTTTAAACAGACTGGAAATTTGTATTTTCATTTAGTCTTCCAATTTTTACCCACTAAATTCATTGTTTCAATGCTCTGACAACCAACAAAACAACTGCAAACCCCCAGCCTGTGCCTGCCAGGTGCTATCTCCACTAATTGCAGGGAAGAAGACCACATAAGAAAGTCTATACTAATTGAGCCACACTTCCTCGGCTTCAGTTCCAGAAACGCTGGTACAGAACTCATTATGATTTTCCAAGGGCAAATCCAGCATGACTGGATCAACAACAGGTACATTCACCATATACATGTCTCTGAGCCAGGTGCTGTGAACAGGCTGGAGGTGAAAATGGAACAAAACCACTCTCTTGCTTTTCAGGAATAGGCAATCAACCGCAGCTTTGACATCACTGACAAGAGAATGGAGATTGTGCTCAGCTACCTTGTTCCTCAACTGCAGTTTCATCTTTTTCTTAGCACATTCCCAGAGTCCCAGAGTTCTCCGTTACCAGGGTCCTCTTTTCGCTTGAGTATTACTGTCACTACTATTATACTACGAGTGGTATTGGTCCTACTGGCTATAACCTTGGCAATAAGCACTACTGGCCTTACAATAAATATTATCACCATGTACTATGTCTTTATTTTGTGTCAAGCATGTCATACAAAGTTTCTAATATTCACAATACTTCTAGAAGATAAATACTCTTATACTCATTTTACATATGGCTCAGTTATTTGACTTTCTTGAGGCCACAGGCTAGGAAGTATCCAAAATGGAACTGAAGCACAAGATCAGTGGAGTCTTCCTCCACACTATACTTCTCCAGATGAGGCGAGGCTCCCATAAAAACATTCTTTCATTTAGGACATGCCGCCCTTTGGTTAACAGATCATTTGGGTTCATTTGGTAGGTGTAATGCTACAGACTGATAAAGATTTCAGTTACAATTTTTCCTCGATAATAAGCTTAAATAAGACTGTATCTTAACCTCTAGAAGTGATTGATGATGAGAACATTAGACATTACTGTGACTCCATTTTGGTATTACTTTCCCATCAGAGGCCTGTAATGCTCACTAATTCATGCCTGGTCTCCCTTTATTGGTTTTAAACCGCCTGAGCTATCACAGCGCTATCTGGAATCCAAAGGTAGCATCAGCAGATCTTTTTTTTCTGAGAAGGGTTAGATAGCAGAGATTTTCTGGCTTTGTGAAACTTGCAGCATCTGTTGAGACTTCTGTTGTTGTAGGGTAAAAGCAGTTCTGGACAATAGTATACAACTGATGTATCTGTTTTCCAATAAAGCTTAATTTGGAAAAGCAGAAAGTAAGCCATATTTAGCCTGTAATCTAAAGATTCTCTACCTTCAGTGTTTTTCATTTTTTATTTTGAGACAGGGTCTCACTGTGTAATCCAGGCTGGCCTTGAACTCGCTGTGTAGCACAAGCTGACCTCAAACTTGCAGTGATCCCCCTGCCTCAAACTCCTGAGTGCTGGGACTACAGACATGCGTCACCATGCTGGGCTGCCTACAATTAGTTTAAACTTGGTATTGAATCAGCTCTGCAGTCCTGAGATAAGACACTCCAACGCTCTGAACCTCACTTTCTTCATCCGTTAATATGAGCAACCACTATTTCCTAAACTAACTTATAAAGATGATATGATTTCCTTGAGGGTAAAATTAGATAATTTCTACAAAATACTTTGTAAACTGCCTGTTGCTATCATAATTGTTTAATAAGTAGCACACAAAACATTGAGGCTTTGCCCACTAATATTAGCCTTCCGGCTATTTATCACCTTTGTTTTCCTTTCTTTTATCCCTTTACCCAATTCCCTACCCACTAATCCTTATTCTCAGTCTCTCCTCTAGACACACAGTATAACATACATGCACAGATAAGTACCATATCCCTAGAACTATATCTTCACTACTCTAGCCGCACCCTAGGGCACTCTTTTCCCATCCATACAGGAGCTGGTTTGATGTTTGTGTGCTACCTTGCAGTTGTTCCTCTTCAGATTAGACCACCAATGGTAAAATAAATATTATTACTGGCCTAATTTTCTTTTTTAAAAGGATGATTTCTTAGATCAATAGTTTATTCCGAAATGCCCTTGGAGCATCTTAAAAGACAAATTGAACAGCTTTGGTAGACTGTGTGCTTCTTCTTAGTCTACATTAGATTGCTTCTGAAAGACTCACAGCCTCAAAAAGCATCTTATTTCTAGAACACTAGGCAAAAATTGGGCTTAGATGATGCCATATGAAGCTGCTTCCATACACAGAGTTGCACGTACATAGTGGGAGCCATGGGCAGCATGCAGAAGCAGGTGGCAAGTGAGAAACACTGAGTCTGGACCTGCCTTCAGTTGCTGAAATGAGCAGATTGAAGATGTCTCTCAAGCATCACTTGTCAGGGAAGCTAATCCTTCCTTGCTTTATAAATTGTATTTCTGCCTTTTATAGTACTTCTGATCAAATATAAAATTTTCCCCTTTTATATTCTCAGCTATATAAAACAGAAGCCATATCTATTGTATATTTTAGTACTTAATTTCAGAGTTTGGCAAATGAATGCAACTTGAGAACAATCATTACAGTACAAGTCACAGACAAAAAGACTTATAAAGAAGAAACAAACAAAAGCACAAAACTTTTTCTTCAGTGAACTAAGAGAAACACACTAGCATATATACTTTGAAACAATGGAATAGAGAATTGGGGGAATTACATGCACCTCTCTCTACTTCCTATTTGTCTTCTATTTTGTTCTTCCTTTATATTTTTCAGTTTCTCATACAAAAGAAATCATGCTATATTTAAGCTTATGTCTGTTTCACTTAACATCATGCTCTCAAATTGTATCCATTTGCCTACGAATGACTCAAGTTTGTCTTTCTTTATAGCAGAGTAGTATTCCATTATGTATAACTATCACATTTATTTTATTTATGTTTACTAATATATTTACAGCCTCCAGTGATATTCATTCCCTTATATATCCAAGTTTCCATCAAGTACCATTTCCTTTAGTCTGAAGACCTTCCTTTAATGTCTTTTTAGTGTGTGAATTGCTCATGGTACAGTACTTCAATTTTGGTTTATCTGACAAAGTCTCATCATATTTAGAAAACTTTCAAATTTTTGGAAGCCTTTGAAACTCTTACTTTCAAATAGTTTCCTCTGTCCTGCTTGTTCATACATATATTAGCAAGGAATTGCACTTACGCATACGTCAGGCCACTTAATAGTATCCCAAATTACTGAGGCTATCTTTATTGTTTTTAGTGTGCTCTTTTTTTTCTGAACTTCATTTTGAATGATTTTTATTGCTACGTTTTAGTCACTGACATTTTAATCTTTAGTGTATAATCTTGCCAGTGATAGTTCTATTTCACATATTACAGTTGTCAACTCTAGAAGTTACATCTGGTTCTTTTCTCTCTTGTATGTCTCCCCCATTGTAGTATTATTTGCTTTTAAACCCATGAATGTATTAAGCATATTTAGAATATTTGTCATTCCTGACTCATTGTTTTATCACCTCTGCCTAGTTATATATATTTTATATGTATATATACTTGACAAGCATGCCATTTGGTCATATTCCCTTAGAGAGTATTAGATTTTGATCTAAAAAAATCGATTATTAGTCAATCAGTTTGATATTCATTATACTTATTTTTATCCCTTTTTAGAGTAGGCCCGTGAGCACTAGTATTCTAAATTTAGAATCACTGCTAAGGACTACCTTTCCTGGAGTTTCTGTGCGAAATTTTGCTATGAGATGCTCCATGTACTTAATGAGGCTTTATCACTCAGTCTGTGGGGAACAGTTTCCATCCCTGTGTGGGCATGGGGAATTATTTGGCTGTTAGCTCCCTATATCAGTTCATTTTTTTGTTACTCCAACTAAATACCTGAGGCTCTGTCACTTTATAAAAAAGGTTTTTTTAGTTCACATTTTTAGAGGTTCCAAAGTACAGCACCAGCATCAGATCGGTTCAGCTTTCCTAAGGGCCGCATGAAGGGTGAGCTACCAATGGCAGAACCACACGTAGGGTGAGAGATATTGTTACAAGACAGGAAATCAAATAGTAACTGCAGACGAATGTTTTATGAGAACTATGTTGAGGTAGCCTCTTCTCCTTTACCAAGATGGCTCCTTGTCTGTGTTTCGCCACAGTTCCTATGTTATGAGCCTGGTTTCTTCATGCTAGTAAGGTTGGAACAGAATTGAGGCCCAGATTTTCTACCAATTGTCTAAAGTCTTCCTTCAAGAAATGTAGTCTCATTGAAATCAGGAAGATGGCGACCAGGTGAGCGGCAGAGGGAATCTCTCCCAGAGACCAATCCTTTGCGCGCGGGTGACCGGTCCGTGGATGCATAATTCCAACTTATTGGGCTGCTCTCCACGGCATGAGCATTAAAGGGCTGCCTGGACAAGCCGGGCGGCGAGAAGTGGGCGGATCCTGAGAGCTGGGCGCCCGAGAAATCAGTGAGGCGCTTCGGCCGCAGCTCGGCTCAAATTGCGTACAGCCGAGAGAGCGATTGCGGCAGGAGGAAAGCCTCCAAATCCTGAACCCGATCAGCTCGGAAAAGGCTGTAACCAGGATTTGTTGGAGGCAGCGGAGCAGAGGAAACTCAGAGAACGAGCTACTGGGACAGATTGCGCCAATCTGGGCAGCGTGCCAGGATCCCGCACAGAGCCCCGCACCCACAGCCGGCGCTGCGCGAACTGGAGCGGCTGCGATCGGCGGGGTTTCTGAGTCGGGAAAAAGCTCGATCCACGGAGATACATCTGAACGGCATTCCTGTCTGCACGATCCCAGGGTGAGTGGAGTGGGCGCTCTAACCGGTTTTTCCTGAGTCGGGAAGAAGCTCTGCCCAGCGAGTGACATCAAAGCAGCTTTAAGGACTGCGGGATCTCCCGGGTGGGAAGAGCTAGCTAGGTGCCCCTAGGGGATTTGTGAGGGGGAAAGAAGCTCCACCCAGGGAGGAACACCTGAGTGGCCTGTCTGCAAGACACCTGGGGTGGCGACCTGTTTATACGCCCCAGCCAGGGCTCGGGGTAGGGAGTAGAAGTGGAAATCTCAGCAGACAGCTTAAGGGACACTCTCCCAAAGAGAAGGAATCATTGGAGCAGCCTCTGCAGCAGACCTTTGCCTGCTGAACTGCCTGGGGAATTTATAGCTCCACATTTTGAATCTGATACCCAAAAATGGGAAAAAAGAGGAACAAAATGCAGTCTCAAAACTCAACCCCACCCAGAACAAGTTTTGAATGTGAGGATGCAGGGGAACCAGGAAATCACATACCTGCAAGTTATGAAACAATTGCATCTGAAATGAAACGACTCCAACAGGCCATAAAAGAGCTTAAAGCAGAAATAAGCCACATACCCGCAATGATTTCTCAGACAAAAAACGAGCTGAAAACAATGATGGAAGAAATGTTCCATGCACATAGAGAAGATACAGACAAAAGACTAGAAGAAAATAGGAAACAAATGGAAACGTTACAAGAGCAATTTAGGAATGAATTACCAAGAATGAAACAGGTCCAAAGAGAATGCCAGGATTTGAAAACTAACGCTGAAAGCATGAAAAACCATTTAAATGAAACCCAGAATAGAATTTCACAACTTGAAGACAGCATGGCAGCTTATGAGCGTGAAAGGAAGAATCTCATGATATCATCAAGGACACAAGAAAAGTCAATCCAACAGCTGCAAGATGAGGCAAAAAGTAACAATATTCGAATTATAGGAGTGTGTGAAACAGCAGGAGATCTCACAAACGATATAAAAGGAATATTTGATGAAATAATAGCAGAAAATTTCCCAAACAAGGTAAAAGATACTAAAGTTCAGTTCAGCGAGGCATATAGAACCCCAATGATCCATAACCCAAAGAAAAACACACATAGGCATATAATAGTCAAGATCCCAGATATCCAGCAAAAGAACACAATATTAAAAGCTGCTAGAGAAATGAAACAGATCACCTTTAAAGGAAGGCCCATCAGAATCACAGCAGATTTCTCAACGGAAACCATGAAATCAAGAAGAGCTTGGAGCGAGATACTACAGATTCTGAAACAAAACAACTTCCAACCCAGACTGATGTATCCTGCAAAATTATCCCTCAAATTCAATGGAGAAATAAAATATTTCCACGACAAAGAACAACTGAAGAACTTCATGAGTGCCAAACCA
>PVLD010018609.1:0-38561 GCA_004027595.1 Dinomys branickii | reverse complement strand
CCAACAGCAAGTAAATAACATGACAATGATAAGCCAACACATATCGGTTATAACCATAAATATAAATGGCCTTAATTCACCAGTCAAAAGAAACAGGCTGGCAGAGTGGATTAAGAAACAAAATCTAGGGGGCTGGGGATATAGCTCAGTGGAATAAGCGCTTGCCTAGCAAGCACAGGGTCCTGAGTTCGATCCCCAGTACCGCAAAAAAAAAAAAAAAAAAGAAACAAAATCTAATGATATGTTTATATACAAGAAACTCATTTTACTCAAAAGGAAATCCATAGACTGAAAGTCAAGATGGAAAACAATCCTCCATGCAGCAGGAACACAGAAAAAGGCAGGAGTAGCTATTATGTTTGCAGACAATGTAAACTTCAAACTGAGAACAATCAAAAGACATAAAGGCCACTACATACTTGTTAAGGGAAAATTGCAAGAGGATGAAATAACAATCATAAACATGTATGCAACAAATACTGGAGCACCAAACTACATAAAACATCTTAACAGACATGAAAACCCATATAATTAACACTATTGTAACAGGGCACCTCAACACCCCTTTGACACAGAGATAGGTCAACTGGACAAAAAATCCACAAAGAAATAACAGATCCGAACCAAAGCTACAAACAAATGGACTTAGTAGATGTATACAGAGTGTTCCATCCCACAACATCTATCTGAATACATATTTTTCTCAGCTGCACATAGGACTTTCTCTAAAATAGACCACATTCTAGCCCATAGAGCATACCTACCTAAATGCAAAACAATTGAAATTATCCCATGCATATTATCTGACCACAGTGCAATGAAATTTGAAATTAATGACAAAAGGAACTCCAAAAACTCCATGAACACTTGAAAATTAAACAACCTCCTGAACAACCAATGGGTCACAGAAGAAATCAAAAAATACCTACAAACAAACAAAAATGTGGATACAACTTACCAGAATCTGTGAGATGCAATGAAAGCAGTCCTCAGAAGGAAATTTATAGTGGTGAACTTACACATAAGGAAAACAGAAAGAGAACAAATAAATAGCCTAATGTTGCACCTCAAACTTTTAGAAAAAGAACAAATCAAGCCCGAAGCTCAAAGAAGGGAGGAGATTATAAAGATCAAGGCAGAAATTAATGCAATTGAAACAAAGAAAGCCCTACAAAAGATAAATGAATCAAAGAGTTGGTTCTTTGAAAGAATAAATAAAATTGATAAACCCCTAGCCAACCTTATGAAAAAAAGAAAGGAAAGAACTCAAATTCATGCAATAAGGAATGAAAAGGATGAAATTACTACATATCCTAGAGAAATTCAGAAGATCATTAATGCCTAACTTGAAAATTTTTACTCCCACAGGATAGAAAACTCAGAAGAAATGGACAGATTCCTAGATAGGTATGAATTACCAAAGTTGAGTCAAGAAGATATAAAAGTCCTGAACAACCCAATATCAATTAATGAGATTCAAAATGTGATTTAAAACTTACAAAGAAAAGCCCAGGCCCTGATGGATTCACAGCAGAATTTTACAAGAAATTCAGAGAAGATTTAATACCAATGCTCCACAAACTCTTCAATGAAATTGAAAAGGAAGCAATTCTCCCTAACTCATTTTTGGAGGCAAGCATTATACTGATACCAAAACCAGAGAAAGACCCAACCAAGAAAGAGAATTACAGACCAATCTCCCTAATGAATATAGATGCAAAGATACTCAATAAAATATTAGCAAACAATGCGGCAAGTCATCACGAAAATCATATACCACAACCAAGTCGGATTTATTCCAGGAATGCAGGGATGGTTCAATATTCACAAATCAATTAATGTTATACACCATATCAATAGAGCCAAAGACAAAAATCATGTGATCATCTCAATAGATGCAGCAAAAGCTTTCAACAAAGTCCAACATGCATTCATGATAAAAAAAAACTCTACAAAAAATAGGAATAGATGGTCTTTACCTCAATCTGATCAAAGCCATCTATGACAAACCGACAGCCAACATCATACTAAATGAACAAAACCTGAAAGCTTTTACTTTAAAATCATGAATAAGACAAGGATGTCTGCTGTCACCACTCCTGTTCAACATAGTTCTGGAAGCATTAGCCAGAGCAATTAGACAAGACAGAGAAATAAAAGGAATAACGATAGAAAAGGAAGAAATAGAACTATCACAATTTGCAGATGACATGATACTCTACATGGAAGACCCCAAAAACTCCACAAGAAGACTTCTTGAAGTAATTGACAAATTTAGCAGTGTAGTTGGATACAAAGTCAACACCCCAAAATCAATAGCATTTCTATACACAAACAATAAACAGACTGAGAGAGAAGTTAAAGAAACCATACTTTTCACAATAGCATCCAAGAAATTGAAATATTTAGGAATCAATCTAACAAAAGAAGTCTATTCAATGAAAACTACAGTACTCCAGAAACAGAGGTTGCAGAGGATTTCAGAAAATGGAAAAATATTCCTTGCTCATGGATAGGAAGAACAAATATTGTGAAGATGGCCATACTACCAAAATTGTTGTACAAATTCAATGCAATTCCCATTAAACTACCATTAACATACCTGACGGGTCTAGAGAAAACATTCCTTATATTCATCTGGAACCAGAAGAGACCCAGAATAGTAAAAGCAATCCTGGGCAACAAGGACAAATCAGGTGGAATTACAATCCCTGACCTGAAATTATACTACAAAGCTACTGTAATAAAATCAAGATGGTACAGGCTAAAAAATAGACCAGAAGATCAATGGAACAGACTGGAACACACAGACACAACCACAAACACACTCAGCCACCTAATCTTTGATAAAGGGGCCAAACAAACTCACTGGAAAAAGGATAGCCTTTTTAATAAATGGTGCTGGAAAAATTGGTTTGCTACCTGACAAAGACTGAAAATAGACCCAAATCTATCACCATGTACCAAACTCAAGTCAAAAATGCATCACAGATCTCAATATTAAAACAGAAACACTAAGTCTATTGGAAGAGAAAGTAGGTAAAAACCTTGAAGACATAGGGGTAGGCAGAGAGTTCATGGGCAAACTGCCCATAAAATACTTCAAAGAATCAACAACTGGTATCTCATCCTACTGAAAAATGTCTGCACATCTAAAGAAATCACCAGCAGAGTAAAAAGAAAACCCACAAATTGGGAAAAAATTTTAGCTGACTGTCCCTTGGACAAAGGTCTTCTATCTAGAACATACAAAGAATTAAAAAACATCAGCCCCTCCAAATTTAAAGACCCAATCAAAAAACAGGCAGCTGAGATGAATA
This sequence comes from Dinomys branickii, assembly GCA_004027595.1. Lineage (NCBI taxonomy): Eukaryota > Metazoa > Chordata > Mammalia > Rodentia > Dinomyidae > Dinomys > Dinomys branickii. The sequence continues at coordinate 35,241 of PVLD010018609.1, read as the reverse complement.
CAAACTTCTCAGAGAAAGAAATATAAATGGCAAATAAGTACATGAAAAACTGTTCAATATCATTAGTTGATGTTGAACTAGTCTATCATTAGTCATTGAACTAATTCATCAATGAACTAATTCCATCATTAGTCATTCAAGAAATGCAAATTAAAACAACATTGAGATTTCACCTCACCCCAGTAAGAATGGCTAGCATTAAGAAATCAACCAATAACAAATGCTGGTGAGGCTGTGGAGAAATAAGAACTCTTCTCCACTGCTGGTGGGAATGCAGATTGGTGAAACCACTGTGGAAAGCAGTTTGGCGATTCCTCAGCAAACTAGGTCTAGAGGTCCAATTCAAACCCAGCTGTTCCCTTTCTGGATATTTTCCCAGAAGATCTGAAGAATTCACATCACTGTGATATATGTGCACCCATGTTCATAGTGGCACAATTTGTAATTGCTAAATTGTGGAAGCAACCCAAATGTCTAAACACTGAGGATTGGATAAAAAAATTGTGGTACTTTTATATAATGAAGTATTACTCAGCTATAAAGATAAAATCGAAAAAAAATAAAATAAAATAAAATAAAAAAAGATAAAATCGAGGCTTTTATAGGTAAATGGTCACAATTAGAGACCATACTCATAAGTGAAATAAATCAGACCTGCATGTGTAAGCAACGTATTGTCTCACTAGTGTAAGAACCTGAAAGAGTGAATAAAAAGTAGGAGGTATGATAGACATTGTGAAATGAAAGGAAAATACTCAAAAGTAATGGGTAACTGGGGTGTGGGAAAGGAGAAGGGAATGAAGGGGAAATTATGTATGTATGTATGTATATACCGGACAGCTAACAGTCATATTACTGTCTTCTATTGCTTTACTGAAAGGAATAGTTAATGATTACTGGTTTGATCATTACTGAATGTCTATTTGTTTTCCTGAGAAACCACTTTGAAAATATCAATATGTAATACAACAGCCATTGTTAATTTCCTACCACTTTGTCTGTAATTCTGTATTGTTTGTATTATTCTTATGCTATTTTGTAAATGGACATCTGTTTGTTAATATGTTTTCTTACTTTATTTTTAAAATAAAAAAATTATTGATATATGTTTAAGATTTAGAAGAAGTGTTTTTAACAACTGCATTGGTAGTTTGAATGAGATACTGCTGCCAACACAGCATGCAAAGGTTTTCTGACATTTATTGGTAAACTGAGTATGTACTTTTTAAATTACTTTCTTAGCACTTGTTTTTAGCTATGGTAAAGATAAAATAGAACTAAATGCTCAAATAGTTCTAAGGTTTTGCAGTATATCTTTTAATAGTTCATGTGAATGTTTGCAAGTATCATGAGAAAATAGGATATTTATAATTTGAAGTGTATTGATTTGTATGATTGAGATTATTAAGGAAGTCCTGTATCTTCCTCACTGTTAAAATCAATGGCGATAATAGAAATATTTTATTGATCTACTGATTATTGTCTTTCCTAGATGAAAACTTTTCAATTCCTCATAATAAAAGAGGAGTTCTTGGAATGGTCAACAAGGGCCGTCACAGCAACGGGTCACAGTTCTATGTCACACTCCAAGCAGCTCCCTATCTGGACAGGAAGTACGTGGCGTTTGGGTACGTACTCTGCAGGTGTGTGTGTGTCATATGCATGAAATGTTGTTTGAAAAGGTTTGGGTGAGACCGCATATTCTGTGCTGAGGCTTCCTGCCCATAAAACCACAGAACCGTTTAGACACAGCCACAGTGGTGTTTATCTGTTTTACTCCAGGTCACACCACCAAGCTTCACAATGTAGCTGTCTTTTTTTTTTTTTGGAGACAGGGTCTCGCTATGCAGTTCAGGCTGGCCTTGAGCTCACTTTGTAGGCCAGGCTGGCCTCAAACTCACAACAATCCTCTTGCCTCAGCCTCCCGAGGGCTGGGATTATAGGTGTGCACCACCGCACCTGGCTGTAGGTGTCTTTACATGCAAAAGTGAGGGGCTGGGGATATAGCTCAGTGGAATAAGTGCTTGCCTGGCAAGCACAAGGTCCTGAGTTCGATCCCTAGTACCGCAAAAAAAAAAAAAAAAAAAAGACATGCAAAAGTGAAAAGTAATTGTCCATGAACACTGAAGAGACTGATGAAAACTTTCAGTATCAACACAGAACTTTCTTTTACTGAACAATTTTAAATACAGAAACTTAGCTGATCATTGTGATTATGAGAATGTGATTAGCCAGCTGTTCACAGGTGCTGGTGAGATGGTGATGGATATACCTTTTGCCACTCCACAGTGTTTCATATTTTTTGTTTAATTATTGAAGTGAATATGAGGTAGAACTGCTTTGCCTTCCTTGAAGTAATATGGTGTTAGATTTTTCTGATAACTATCAGGTTCTTTCAGCCTCTCCCTAGGGATCACTCTTCACCTCATGAGGTAATTTCATGCCCATGTTGGGGTGTATGTCTCTGTGTGTGTGTGTGTCTATAGACTGAACCCAGGGCCTTGTGCTTTGTTGTGCTCTACCAGTAAACTACAACCGCCACTCTTTATTTTTTATTATGAGATACAATCTCACTAACTTGAAGTCCTCCTGCCTCAGCCTCCTGAGTGGCTCAGATCTAGGCATGTGCACCCAGCTGAAGTGTTCATTTTAGCCACAATAATTGCTTTAGTCAATGCTTTCTGTGGTATTTCCAGGTTGAAAAAGTAGGAAGTAGATTGGGATCCAAAAAGTAATCTGTAAAGGATGATTTCATAAGTTCATAGCCTAAAGTAATGAATTGTCTTCAGTTTCCTCTCGTAAATAAACTATATTCCTGCCATTTTGAAAATGATTGCTTGAATTAAATTTAAATCCAAATAGCTCTCATCTTTCTTGGATCATTTAAATCACATTTCTGTCCTCTTGCCGACAATCCGCCCTTTCTACCAACTGCTTGGTGAAGCTTTGTATCTCCTTAAAGTTACTTTTACCAAACAAACACAAACACAACTGCTCTGAAACTTTTAATGCCTCCGTCACCACCCGCTCCTGCAGGCATGTAGAGCCCTGGGTCTCAGGGTGGCGTTCTGTGTTTCCCACTTCCTGGCCTGCATCTACCCCCACCCCCACCGGCTGTCATTTCCGATCCTTCCTAATTCATTCGAACAGGGCTTTATAAGATCCCTATCACCTCCCAGTCCTGAGGAGAGAACGATAAGGCACAGCTCCTTCTCTTCAGATTCAAAACAAAGCAGAACAAAAACGAAAGGGCAGCGGTAGGACGGTAAGCCATTGGCCGAGCTAGCTCTGTAAAGTGTGCGCTGGGACAGTTTGAGGCCCAGGTAACACAACACCCAAACCTTCTTTAGTAAACGCACCTCCAGATCCTTACAGGATAGCAGTGGAGTGAAACTGCTTGGTTTTGTTTTCCATGATTCCTAATCTCTCTCTTTTGGGGGAAATACGTATTTTGGTTGTCATCACCACTCTGGCCTGAAGGAAGCACTGCACCCCTTCAATTGCCCTGGCCCAAGTATGGTTCCCATTGAGTCCTTGAATCTCCAAGCCACAGCTGCAGCTCAGCTGGTGTTCTTACCGCACTGAAGAACACTGAGGGAGATGCCGAAAGGCAGTGAGGTCACAGACAGCCAATCTAGTCAAACCAGGTAAAATTTAACCCCTTCGGGATCCAAATGTTGGGCTGCCTCTTCTCTGTCATCTCAGCTTCTGGAAGCTCCAACACAGCTACAAGGTCCAGAGAGACGCAGAATTTCCTTTCCTAACTCTAGCTTCTGGCGAGTGAATGTGTCAATTCTCCAGACAGATGCTTCGGGGCTACCCTTCCACAGAGCATGGCCTTTTGCCCACAGCCTCACAGAAAAAGAATTTTAAAATTCCTTGTGAGATCTTCCTTGTAAGATCTCCATTCATGTGTACAGGGTAGGAGTGAGCGTGTGTTGGGGAAATTCATTTCATTTTAAGACAGACTTAAATTGCGAAGGGATCAGTGGAAACTTCCTAAGAAGGTGAGCTGCGCTGGGAAAGTCAAACAGAGAAGGACAGAAGTCACATTTAGTCACATTTAGGGTGAGTGGAGAAACCCAAGGGGTGCTGAGAAGTTAGACTCAGAGTGTTAGACGCTGGGAGCGAGGGCGTGGCAGGAGTCCAGGTCAGTGCTGTCCGGTAGAATTTTCCATGCTGACGCACGTGTCTTATAACCTCTACCGTCCTGTGTGACAGCCACTGGCCACACGTGGGCGCTGAACTCTGGGAATGTGACTTGTACAATGAAGGAACCATATTTTATTTGATTCTAAGTAAATTTAAATAGTGACCTATGGCTAGTGGCCACTGTACTGGCCATGCAGGTTCATAATAACTCTCAGGACTTGGGGAGTGAGTAGATGGTTAGCACCATTTACCAAGATGAACAACAAAAAGAGGAGCACTGGGGGGAAAGATGAGTGCAGGAGGACCCGTTGTGCCTCAGATTAAGAGCTCACAGGACAGGCCCATTAGCAGCATCCCGGGCTGGATGAAGGGTAGGGATACACATTTGGGTGCAATCTGTAGATTGTCAGCTGTGCGGCAGCCAGATCATAATACTACCACTTCTAGTACAGTCTCTAGGTTTTATCTTGTTCCATTCTGTGTCTCTCTGGTCAGCTGAAGTCCTGTTCCACAGTCTGGTCAGAAACCTAACTAGCAAAAGTAGATGCTTTCTTTGTTGTCTCTGGCACACTGTGAGCAGCTTAAATCAGGAACTGGTGAATAACTGAAACCATCTTACACCCTGACCCCTGTCCCAGTGGACAGGTACGCAGTGAGGACTTCCTCAATGTCTGTGAATCCTATGTAGAGAATAGACTTCATGCCCTCATTGGACAGAAGCACATCTGTCCATCTCTCCTTTCCTTTTCAGCCTCATACTGTACCTTGTGCTACCCCTCGCTGTAGTCCAGGGGTCCCCAACCCCTGGGCCACGGACTGGGGGGAACCAGGCCACACAGCTGGAGCTGAGCAGTACGAAAATGAACAACATTGCACCTCTGTTGCTTGCATCACCACCTGAGCCCTGGCCCCTGTGGGATCAGTGGCGACATTACATTCTCGCCCAAACCCTACTGTGAACTGTGCATGTGAGGCTCTTTATCAGAATATAACCCAGAGACCGTCACCATTATCATCACATCATCATCCAGCCATCACCACCCCTGGCTCCACCCCTGCTCTGCTCTGTGGAAAAACTACCTTCCACAAAACTCGCCCCGGTGCCCGAAAGGTTGGGGGACGGTGCTGCTGCCTAAGTCCATTTCCCACTGCCGTAAGAGAATGCTACAGACTGGTTCATTTACGAACAGTGCAGGCTCCCTTGGCTCATGGTTCTACAGGCCGTGAAATCCGAGAGCGTGGCACCGGTCTGTAGTGAGGGCCTCATGCTGTGTCAGAGCAGGGTGGGGGGTGTCGCGTGGCCAGAAAACACCTGAGAGCAAGAACCAGCAAGAGGACAGCAAGGGCTGGAATTATTATTGTATCAGAAGCCCACTCCATAGGTAACTAACTTCCTCCAAAACATGGCAGTAATCATTCACGGGGACTCTGCCCGATGAATCACTTTTTAAAGGTCCGCTCATTTCTTGCTACCTTCACAGTGGCAATTACATTTCACCATGAGCTGTCGGGGCTGGGGTGTCCAAACCATGGCACCTTGTCTCATGGCTTGGGTCTTTCCTACACCTGTAGAGCAGGGAGGTGATATCAGCTAGGTATTTCTAAAAGCTCCACTGGGCTGCAGTGACAAGGAGTGGGACAGGTACCAGAGCAGTCGGGAGGAAGCCAGCCCAGCCCGGAGCTCCTGCAGTAGGCAGCCTCAGGCAGGAAGGGATGGCAGCCTGGATGGCCCCTAGGTGCAGACGAGATAAGGTGGACACACCCCGAGCCACGACCCAAGACGCTCCAGGCTGAAGTTAACCGCAAGCGTAAGTAATAGCCTCTGTTTTCGGGGAGCGGAAGATAAATATGGAAACTGATGACTGACCGTGTTTTTTACTTTTTCTCCTACGTAGGCAACTGATTGAAGGAACAGAAGTTCTTAAGCAACTAGAATTAATCCCAACAGAGAATGAAAGACCAGTAAAAACATGTAGCATTATTGACAGTGGAGATCTTTATGCCTGATTTTCTTATCAATATTTTCTCCGATGATTTACTGCTTTGCCTCTGATCAGTGCTTCTAGATTTAATTAAACAAGTGCTTGATGACGTTGAACTTGAAAGCTGCGGCTGACACCATAGTTTGGCTCATGTGACACCCAGCCCTGACCCTTTTTCCTTTCCTACCTCGACCACAGGAGACTGTAAAAGAGAAATACTCCATTTACCTGACTCTTTCAAGTTTGTTTTCTTTTTTGATACCAGGAATCAAATTCAGGACCTTGCGCTTGCCAGGCAGGCGCTTGTGCTCCGGAGCTAAATCCCCAGCCCTCCCCAACTCTCTTGCAACCCACAGTGGCCATGAAAGCAGTCTGGGGCGTAGAACACCTGCCCCGTCCCTTTCATCCAGTCTTGAATACAGCCTGGCTGGAGTTGCAGTGGAGAAGGAAAGGCCCAGGGAAACTGCTGAGGTTTCGGCTGTGCGCTCCTGAGCTGCGAGGCCAAGAACAGCCACACCTGCCTGGACTTCTTACTACAAGAAGCGAATATACTCTGCTGCTATTTGTGCTACTTATTGGTGGTTATTTTGTTACAGCTCCCCCAAAAAAGTTCTCAGTTTAGCAGCGCACCTAATGCTCTCGGACTCCTAAAACATGTATGATAGAATTATGTTCTTGTTCGTAAGCACAGTTCTACCATAAGAAACTAACCACGTAGCAGTGATGCAAGAGAAAAAAGGGTTCACTGTAATGTGTCATTGTTTATACATGGCATTCAGCGAGGGTATGGATAGTTGGGGTGTTTTCCGTGATATAAATATAATCCATGGCTCTCTGAGCCATATAAAAATTAAGGGCTTGGATTCCGGTCTCTGCGGTGGCTGACCCATGTGACATCACCAGAGATCTATTTTATCAGCTGCTCCCTAATGTAAGGTTCTCAAACCCACACATCCCACACAACTTTTAAAATACAGACTGCTGAACACTGGCCTTGACCTAATGAGTCAGAGTCCGTAGGTGTGGGAATCTGGGTGTGGGATGGAGATTCTATGTTCTTTCGTGCTCAGCCCCATGATGTTTGGTGCTCAGCCCCATGATGTTTGGTTTGGTATGGTTTTTTTGAGACAAGGTCATGCTCTGTAATTCAGGCTGGGCTTGAACTCATTATGTGGCCCACGCTGCCTCGAACTTGTGATGTTCCTGCCACAGCGTCTGGGCCTCCCGAGCGCTGGGGAGCGCTGGGATTGCAGACGTGAGCCGCTACACTTGGCTTCCCAGTGTTTCTTGTGTGGGCAGCTGGACAATGTCCAGCAGCCCCTTGGAAATCACTACAAGACAGAAGTTCCATGTCTGGTTCCAGCCTCCGTGGAGCAATCAGCAAAGTGCTGGAGTCTTACTGGGAAACGTCTGCTGCCACCCCTACCCGGGTGCCCTTACCCTCCCCAGAGCCATCATATTCCGCCTGCCCCAAGTAAAATTTGTTTTGCCTTTCAGGGATGATCTTTCTCTCTCTTTTTTTTTTTTCTGTGGTACTGGGAATTAAACTCAGGACCTTGTGCTTACCAGGCACACACTGTGCGCTGAGCTATATCCCCAGCCCCAAGAATGATCTCTCTTTAATTTGGTCTTAAAGGATTGATTTAAGGCATGCCAAAGATAGGTATATACTTCATTTTTATTAATAAATAACTATGGATTTTTAGGAAGTTGCAAAAATAATACTGAAAGTCTTACATACCCTTTACCCAGTTTCCGCAGTGCTTACCTCTTACCCAACTAGAGCACAATACCCAAACTAAGCAAATAGTGTGGGTACAATCGTGTGTGTGTGTGTGTGTGTGTGTGTGTGTGTGTGTGTGTGTGTGTGATGCCATTTTGTCATGTGTGGATGTGATAACCAACACAGCGAAGGCACACAACTTTTCTTGCACCACCAAGACTTCCCTCAGGCCAGCCCTTGGCTCCCCACCCTGTCCCACAACGCCTAACTCCTGAGCCAGGATCTGAGGAAAATGAGGAAAAGCATATGTGGCATAGTCTGTTGACCTAGAGGCAGAAGTTGTTAGACTGCGTTCTCTCCCTCCCTCTCTCTCTCTCTCTCTCTTTTTTTCTTTTTGAGACAGGGTCTCACTATGCAGTTAAGGCTGGCCTTTCTAGTTCAGGCTGGTCTCAAACTTGCAACAATCCTCCTGCCTCAGCCTCCCTAGTGCTGGGATTACAGGCGTATTCCACCACGCCTGGCCATACACATGTGTTTTGGACCCCACTGCCTGTCGAAATCTTGGCTCTGCCCTTTTCTCACTACCTGAACTCAGGCAGGAACTTACCTGGGCCTTCTTCATTTGAAAGTGTTATCTGTGGTTTCTGAGGAATTAAAAATTTTAGCACCCACATGTCTCTGCTGACACAATCCTGCCTATCATGTAGTAGGCAGTTATGAGGTATTGTGCTAATACTGACTGGAAACAGCACAAGATCAAGCTAAATATAAGAATTATCCCTTCCAGTGGTCTAATGACCCATCTTTCTCCCAGCAAAATGTTAAAGCACACAGATACACTTACCTAAGTCTGGGGGCCTTTTGTGAAGCCTAAACAAAAGGCCTTGACAGTTTGCAACTTCAGAAACACTGATGACGTTCCTGAAGGGTCAGTAGAAACCAGGCAACCCAGGCAACCCATTCCTGAGATTTCTCGATTTGCTGTCCGGGTCTCTTTTCCCATGCCTTACCGCTGACAGAAACCCCAACTGTCCTGACCACATGGTTTCCCTCAGCAGCGTACCCTGATCTTGTGTTCTCTGTACTTCTTGATGGTTGGTAAAATGTACACCACCCATGTCACCAGCCCTTCATACGCCATCTGGCACAGCAGTATCTACCGAAAGGACGTGAGAGTTCGGGGATTTAAACTGTTTGAAGGCCTATATTTGGGCCTGGTATACTGTCAGTGCTCAACAGATGTATATTCAATAAATTTAATACTTAATAAATGACTAATCTACAACTTTCAGGGTGTGGCCTCAGAACTTGCATTTTTTAAAAAAAGCTTTGCAATGACTTTCAAATAGCCAGGACTTGGGAATTCCTAAAGCAGAGATTCTGCCTCTTCCTGTATTCATAGAGTTCTGAGAAACCTGGGAGCTCAGACTATTGCATGAAACCTCCTCATTTTCTCTCCCACCCCTGGTCAGGCCCCAGGTCACCCTGTGGACATCTCCAACATGGGAGAGCAGGACTGGCCATCGAGACTCTCACTAGCTACTGAAGCAATTGAAGGAGAACTGAAGCTCTGCTGGTTGAAACCCTTTACAGGCATTCATCCTGCGGTACAAGCAGCAGAACAGTTCTGACTGGTATTGAACCTGTTTGCTAATGGACAGAAGCATTTTATCTGATCCTGTGAAAGAACTGGTGTATTTGCATGGTGTGAGACACATTTTCAGCTCCCTTTGTTTAGCAATGTAAAGGTAGGACTCAAAGAATGAAGAAGTAAAAAAAATGAGAAAAGAAGGAAAAACAAAAGCAGAACTCTGGCAGTCTCCTCGCGGCTAGCCGGCCCAGGGTCCGAGTGCTGCTGCTGACCTTCCACTTCCCGGCTGGAGACACCCTAGCCATGGGTCTGCATGCGCACTAGTGCTTGTGGGCTGCCACTGAAAAGCACGCAGTGAGGTCTCGCTGTCAAGATAATTTGTGTGTTTTGCTGCGTAGCTTCAAGAAACTGTTACAAAGGGCTCAAAACCTTATCCAATTAAGTGTGGTTTTGATTTGATGAAATTCACTTTGATTTAATTAAAGGATTACTAGATTTTTCTTTGCAGCTAGAAACGAGTAAAGACTATGATACTTACACAAAATGTTCGTTTTGTGGTCATTCTTGTCCTAGCTGTAGGTGTGACGAATCACATACATATCCTTTCCTTACCATCGATCATGTGAACAACAGGGTGTGGCAACGGCAAACAGGCCATTATTTGTTATTTGTGAGTGAACGGATAATCGTGCAACCTGAGGATTCCAGACTCTGCATTTTTATACTTTTATGTATTTTAAATTAATCATATTTGCTTTAGAACCACTGATCCAGCAATGTACCCATCAAATCACTTGATTTTTCACTATCCTCATTTGTGAAAATAATGGAAATAAGTTCTCGGCCATCTTCTGGCTCTAAAAATTCAGTGACCAGGTAAATGTACTACATACCAGCATTTACTTCTGGGCTTTAATGGTATTGGTACCATGGGACACATCTATTTCATGGTGTTTTGAGGACCGAAACAGCCAATAAAGATACTTCCACGGATGCCTGGAACACAGCAAATATCCAATAAAAAATAGTTTCCTTTCTGAAATGACTCCCCACAAAAATCAGGCCAGCTGCCACAAACAGAATGCCATCATTTCTTTTCTTTTGTCGTTTTGAGGCAGGGTCTGACTCTGCAGTTCAGGCTGGCATTGAGCTCACTTTGTAACTCAGGCTGATCTCGAACTCACAATCATCCTCCTGCCTCAGCCTCCTGAGAGCTGGGATTACAGGCGTGCACCACCACGCCCAGCAGAATTCCATCATTTCTAAACAAATCAAGTCCCTGTTACACTCAGTATTAGTTATTCCAACATCATGAACTTTCAATTGGCTGGTAATAATAAAATGTACATCTCTAGCATTAAATTGTTCTCTACCATACCCAGCAATACTCTCCCCCTTATGGAAGCCCATTTTTTAAAAACTGTATTGATCATATTATCCTCTGTTCCTTCCAAAATGGAAACACCATCTCTTAAATCTGACAAATCTTAAGTCCTGAGTTTTATATATCATATACGTATTGGTAACCAACCTAGCGGCACCAAACGGAACATTAATTACAAAGCTGAGTATTATTAGACCGGGCCTTTGTAAATGTCAGGAATCATAGGTTCTCTTTAGTATTCACTGCAGTGTCCCTCTCAAAACAGATTCCTTGGACTCAAAGAATTTCTTTTTTGGGTACCAGGAATCAAACTCAGGACCTTCCACTTGCCAGGCTGCTATTGAGCTATATCCCTGGCACCTTCCCAGAATTTCTAATTCTGGACACTGCTTTACACTAGAACCTACAGAAAAATTCCAGTTTTAACAAGTTCAAGGTGATGCTGATGCTGTTGGTCTTGTGACCACAGTTTAAGAATTCCTAAATTGTACATGATAGCACATGTCTGTGGTCCCAGCTACTCAGGTGACTGAGGCAGGAAGATCACAAACGCAAGGTCAGCCTATGCAATTTAGCAGGACTCTGTTGCAAAACTTTTTAAAAGGGCTGGGGATACAGTTCAGAAAGAATGCTTTATGCATACAGGGCCCTGATTTAATCTCCACATGGAAACACAAAACAACAAATGCATCCCTTGGTGTATAAAGAGACTGGAAACTGAGAGAGAGTTGTAGCATTTGCACAGATGTAGGAGAAAGAGAAAAGTTGTAACATGCCAAAGTGTAACCTATGAAGAAAAAACAGGAAGGGCTAGGAATGTAGCTTGGTAGTAGAATGTGCACTCATGTTTTTGGGTCTGATGGGGGATGGCAGAGACAGAAATAATGAGAAGAAAATTTAAAAATCTGAAGTAAAGTCTGTAAATATTGACTGCTAAGGAAGGCATAGGTCCTGAAGTTCTTGGCTAAGAGGCGGTGATGCCCCTGGGCGAGGGAGGGGCACATGTGGATTTCTCGGTGTGTGCTCTTTGCTCCTCAGTACAGATTGCTTGAATATTTTAATCACCAGAGTGACAACCTTGGTGTGTCTGGCTGAAAATTAGTTAAAAGTAGTGATCCAAACAGATTGACGAAGAGAACCACAGATGCCTGGGCAGAGGAGGATCTCACAGTTAAAAGAAGACCTCAGAGAGCTGCTTGGGATAGGAAGAGACAGGAGGTCAGGAAGGGGAAGTAAAAACGACCGAGATGGAATATTTTATGCAGCAGTTTCTCAACGTGAATGTTACTACTGTGTATCACAAACACACTAATTTAAAAAATAAATTATTTTTTTAAAAGCTGCTTGAGAGGTCATTAGGTTGCACTTGGAGGTTACCCCTAAGGAATAAGTCAGAAAAAGACCTCCATTCCTAAAGATCAAGGGACAGGATGCAAAGATCTCCAGTAGACTAAGGTGTTAAGGCAGAATAAAAATATTAATTGTGTATCTCAGATGCTGGCCCACGGAGAACCTAGGCTAGGACCCATAACTCTTGCACAATTTAAGAGCTTTGTGTTGTTTTTAACCTAAACATATATATCTCAAAACAAAAACTATAATATCTTGCTTTATGTAATTTTGTAGGTGATTTACTATTTTGTATATGTGTATATGTGGTCCTAGCGATTCAATCCAGGGCTATTGGGTTAATAACCCCTAGTTATTCTGCAATTTCCCAAATGAGTGGACAGTGAAGGCTTAAAGAAATGACATAACTGAAATTATTTTAAGTTTCTAGGAGGGTTTAACTCCCCTATAAAATTAAAGATCCTCTGGGTTAAGACCAAGACTTCCCTGAGGAGCCAGTATTTACTGGGTTTTCAAACAAAGGAGGGGGATACTGAAGAAAATGCAGGAAGATGGGAATCCCTCTAAGGACTTCTCCAAGTAATACTTCATGTTAATTTAGGAGAACTAGGTTATCTCCAGGAAGGCCTGCACTGCGGGAGTGAGACATCCGCAGCTGCAGGCTCCTTTTAGTTAATTGGAGGTGGGGCCACAAGTCCTCAGCTGTGGCCTGATCTTGTCCTTTGAGGCGTCCCAACTTCACAGGCCTCAGTGGGGACCAGCGACTCATGGAGGTTCACTTACTATGAGTCCACTGCCCATCTCTAGACAAGGAGCCTGAGCTTCAGACAACTCACAAACATGAAAGGCCAATTGGTTAATATTAAATTCTGCTCAGAACCGCTTTGTAGTGGTCTCCATCAATTCCTTCTTTTCGTTTTCGTAATAGAAGTTGAATCAGGGTGAGTCGTGGCTGTATGTTGTCTCGAAGCTGGCCAGTTCTGGCTCCTCTTCAGCAGACTATGAATACAATAAGGAGAAACACACAGATTACTCCAAACAGACCAGTATTAAGCCAAAAGCGTGCCTTTAAATAGTTGAATGGATATAATTGATTGAAGGCATCAGAAAACTTGTCCCGATCTTCAATTTGTTTGTCAAATTTTTTACACCTCCTTCTGGTGCGCATCGATATCCATAGTAATATTTTGATGGATAGTTCCTCGTACATTTTTCTATGTGCTCCCAAGGATGCATTCCAAGACACAGTGCTGTATAGGAATGCATATGGATTATAAATACAAATGGAAGTTTGGATGGTCTTGTAAGGTTTTAGCTGAAGAAATTCCTTATTATTTGAGTTTACGTCTTTGCCAGTCTATATACTCCCTTTTCTAAGGGGTAAGGCCAGTTTCCCAAAGGATTACTATATTGGTCCTACTTGTCCCCCATAGATTAAGTGTGGCATAGGAGTACTAAGCCCTGGGCCAGTCCAGTTTATAATCTGTATAGGTAGAGATTGTATGGTAACATTATCTGGATATGTCCAATTTAGGGCTTGCCATGGGCCTGTGGGTTCCAATCAATAAACTCATATTGTCTTATTTTTCCTTTAATTCCTGTCTCGGCCTGACAAGCAACCCAAGGCCAAACAGCATCTTCATGTAATTTTAAAAGACTAGCTACAGAGCAAAGAGGTATTTTTGATTTCCATAAATCTGTCACATTTCCTAAGGCCGGTGTAGATCCTAGGGTGATAATAACCAATTGCTCCAAGGTGTGTCCCGCCCAAGTTTGAGAGCGAGCAGCACAGCAATGCTTAGAGTGAACTTTGCCATCTTCCACACATAATGGTGGGAGAACAAAAAGTGAAGTAGAATTAATGATTGCCCTGTCTGGCATATCAATGTGGACAACTGGGCGTGGATTGGCCTCTAACTTAGGGCCAGGCATTCTGGTTCATGATAAATCTCAGGTGGAGAATCTGCCCAGGGAAGGGTCTAAGTAATGGTGGACTGGGGACATAAATACAATACTGCACTCCTGAAATGGGTGTTACACGTGCGGATACTTCCAGCAGATCATTAAGGCAACAAAAACATTCTCAGGGCTTGGTGGGGTTCCCCTTCTGGTAGCTCTGTCTCCAGCCTCATGGATCATCCCTTGGATGTCATTCCACTGGATCACTCTGTCCTTTTTCCTCTTTTCTTGGGGGAGCTGAGGTGGATTTTTTGGCTGATTGGCAGGTCCCTGGGGACGAGCCTCATGGGACAGGGCCATACTCTGGAGGGGTCCGATTGGCAGAGGCATCTCGTGGGACTGTCTCCAGCATTGGTCATCTCCTGCTAAGGTTATACATTCCTGGATGGCAGCCACCTTGTGGGTCCATCATCTGTTAAGACACAAGCATGACCTGGTCCCCACGTTATTAGCTGAACTGGTCTTTTTCATTCTTTTGTGTCAATATCTGTCCAGAGCCCTCGGGCCTATGTCGGGCCTCACTGTGGGATGCTGACCAATGAAGTTCCACAGGAGTCAATTTATTGTCTGCAGCTGGATTTTAAAAATTCAGAGTAAAAATGGTTAAATCTAGTTGTGCTTGTGGGGGTAGCTATAGTCCCCCTTTTGGTTTATTTAACTGAGTTTTAAGAGATAGATGTATTCCTTTTACAATCGCTTGTCCTTGAGGGTTATAAGGGACTTCTATAATGTGTTTAATGTGCCACAGTTGAAAGAACAATTGTAAGGGTTTACTACTATATGAAGGCCCATTGTTAGTCTTTATGGGGTGAGGGATACCCATAGAAGCAAATGCAGACAAGCAATGCTGTTGAACATGGCCAGTTTTTTCTCCTGTGAGGAGTGGCATGAATTAAGTGAAACTATGTATCAATAGACACATGAATACATTGCAGTTTGCAGAAGAAAAATGTGTAACATCTGTCAAATAGCATTATGTTTTAAGCCTCTGGAGTTACTGCCCTCTTGTGGCCCAGGCCTAGGAACCTTTTGACAAGTAGGACAGCACATAATTTGTCTTGCTTGAGACCTGGATGATTGAAAGCCTTTGGTAAAAGCCTTACTATTTTGATGATGGTATGAGTGAGATTGTCTAGCTGCATCAAATGCAGTAATAAAAGCAGTTAATGAATCAGCTTGCTGATTCCCATACATTAAAAATCCCGGTAAGCTAGAATGAGACCTACTGTGACCGATATAAAAGGGTGCTGTTTGATTATAATTACACCTTTTGT
Source organism: Dinomys branickii (assembly GCA_004027595.1). Lineage (NCBI taxonomy): Eukaryota > Metazoa > Chordata > Mammalia > Rodentia > Dinomyidae > Dinomys > Dinomys branickii. Next base: position 19,826 of record PVLD010018609.1, on the reverse strand, counting down.
AGCCTGAGAAACAAATTAAATAGAGGTGGATCTAAAGTCGACCATAGGGTGGCGCTCTCAAGCCTCTGAGTGAGGTAGACGGCGTAGGCTGAATCACTGTGTTAATAGGTTTAGAGTTAAACTGTTCCATGACAAATAAAACAGCAGTAATTTTATGTTTTTGTGCAGAAAGTCCTGAGGTCTCTATTATCTGCTGATAATCCTTTCTCCAAATTGCCACCTTTGCCTTGGATAAGCCATTAGTAAAATAAACTGCTCCATCAGAAATTGGTTTAAATTTAGTGATTTTTGGAATAATATATGCATGCTTGAGAAAAATTGAAAAATAGGATCACTGGAGAAATGGTTATCAATCTGTCTTATAAAATCCGCAGATGCTATTTGCCAATATAAAGCTTGTTGTAACAGAGTCAAATATTGATTTAAATCAGCAGGAAATACAGCTGTGGCCGGATCAACACCAAAGAGAAAGATCGTGTCCTTTCCGTAGTGACAACCTTGGCAATTTGTTTGAAATAATTGTAAGGTTTTGATTAACCGATTAGAAAGGTAAAGCCATTCAATAGGATAAATGGATCACAAAACTGTCCTATAAGACCTGTGGGAGAGTCAGGAATATTAAAAAATGTAAAAGATGAAAGGATAATTTGTATTTATTTTAAAAATTTGACACTGGTGTAATGTTGGGAGCCACAGGAGCTGGGTACTGGTCATAGGTGTGAGGGCAGCGCAGGGCCAGAGGCCTCAAGCAGGCAAGCCACCTCAGTACTGAAAAAGGCATCCTGCCTGGACAATTACAGCCATTAGTCACTAGGCAACATGACCTCTCGTGTTACTAACTTTGCAAGAGTATAAAATAAACGCCTCTGCTGTTGAAGTCAGTCCTTTTCCCATCAGGTAAGAGGTACCTCCAGCTGGCCCAGTTCTTGTCTCGTCTTTATTTTTCTCATATCCATTGCCGTTTCTCTCTGGGGTACAAGAACAGACCAAGGAGGTTCCCTACAGTGTAACAACTTTTTAAAGCTAGTTCTTTTTGGGCCTCAGTAGATAAACTACAAGGGTAATGAATAGCCGGGTCTCCCTGTAGAGTGTTATATAAATGTTTTACTTGGTACGTAGCAATACCCAATTTTGGCCTTATCCAATTTATGCCTCCTAATAAATTTTGATAATCATTTAAAGTTTTTAAATGATCTTGATGAATCTGTAGCTTTTGTGGTTTTATGACCCTGTAAATCACTAGTGTTTGTAGGTAATAAAAGAGACTAGACAATTGTACTTGTCCAGAGCAATGCAGAGGCCAAAAGATATTAAATCTTGTTTTGTCTCTGCAAAGAGGTCATACATTTGTTTTTGAATTGGAGCCACTAGTAAAATCTCATCTGTGTAGTTAAGTATGTATGCAGAAGGATAGGCTTTTTTAACTCTCCATAAGGCCTACATTATAAAGAGCTGGCATAATGCTGGACTATTTCACATTCCTTGAGGTAATGTGACCCACTGATAGCTCTGCATTGGTTTTTAAAAATTTAAACTAGGTATAGAAAAGGCAAAATGCAGGATAAAGAGGGAATGTTAAAAAAGCAGTCTTTTAAATCAGTTATGATGAGAGGTCAGTCTCTGGGAACTGCAGCTGGGTTTGCAATCTTGGTTGCAAAGACCCCACAGGAAGTAAGCAAGCATTTACAGCTCTTATAAATCCTTCAATAACCTCTATTTGCCCAGTTTTTTTTGAATAACAAAGACAGGAGTATTTCAAGGATTAACTGAGTTTTTTAAATGTCCTAGCTGGAATTGTTTTTTAACTAATTTGTGTAATTGAATTAGGCTTTCCCTGGTAAGGGGCCACTGATTTTAAAGAGACTTCTCAGATTTTCACTGTAAAGATAATGTTTTGGGGGGAGAAGTATCAATGGCCCTTGTTAAGAAACTTGTTGATATCTAATATCACACCTGTCATTTTTAGGTATAGTCCTTATAGACTCTGATTTCCTGTAAGTTTTTTTCTAGCCCTTTGTTTTTCTAATAGCCCATGTTAACCATCATTTGTCTAATTTTAGGATTTGAATCTATATAATTTTACAAGCAGAATTTGTTTGTTTAAAGTTAAGAGCACAATCACTAGTCTATATTAATTTCCATTTTTGTAACAAATCTCTTCCCCACATATTGACTGGAATAGGTGCCATGTTTGGTAAAAAGAAGCCATTTTGTTGGTCTGGTCCCTCATACGGCAAGGGTGAGGCACTTTGTAGTACCTGCCAAGGGAGCCCGGTCCTGTCAAGGAGGTAATGGCCCTTTGTGTTTGACTGTGGCGGGCTATTGTTCTAACGTAAATATAGACATGTCTGCACCAGCATCTATTAAGCCTTCAAAACATTTTCCATTTATCTTTACAAAACAAAATTTAGATCAGCTTTTCCCAGTACAAGACCAATTATTTCCTGAGGTGGGAGACCCCCAATTCCTGTGGGAACTGGGGTAGGGTTTTCACCCTCAATAAGAGTGATTCTGTAAGCTGCTGGCAGATCTAATCCTGCACTTTGTAATTTAACAAACATGTCAACAAAAACCTCCTTGTTAAGATCATTTTGCTGCTGTAACAGCCTTAAAACTGAATGAACTAGATTTCAAGTTGAGAACATCTCAGGGGAAATGATTTTTTTTTTTTTTTACTGTGTGCCTTTGTAAGATTTTTAAAACTCTTTCCCAATTGTCAATATCTATAGTGCCTGTCTGAGGAAACCATGGATTATATTCTATTACCTCTTATAACATTTTTGTTAGGTCTTTTGTCAGCACATGAGCCCCTCAGCATTTAAGCAGACCTTGGCCCATTTTACTCCCAGATAAAAATGGCTTGTTCACAGTGGGAAAACTTACCCCTACTTTTTGTGGAATGCTTCCCTTCCCTCCTTTCTCCAGGCATCCCTGGCAAAGTTTTCATCCTGTTCAGGCTTTTCCATCTCCTACACTTTTCACTCTAGATAGACTTACTCATCTGGAATAACAATTTCCAGTCCAAAGATTATAAATCCCTGTTTGGGCACCAAATATAGGGTTAATAGCCCTTAGTTATTGCAGAATGATCAGGCCCACAATCTCCCAAACGAGTGGACAGTCAAGGCTTAAAGAAATGAGACAATTGAAATTATTTTAGGTCTCTAGGAGGGTTCAACTCTCTTACAAAATTAAAGATTCTCTGGGTTAGGACCAAGACTTCTCTGGACAGCCAGTATTTATTGGGTTTTCAAATAAAGGAGGGGGATACTGAAGAAAATGCAGGAATCTGGGCAGGACTTGGGAATCCCTCCAAGGAATTCTCTAAGTAATACTTTATGTTAATTTAGGAGAATTAGATTATCTCCAGGAAGGCCTGTACTGCGGGAGTGAGATGCCAGGAACTATAGGCTCCTTTTAGTTAATTGGAGTTGGAGCCACATGTCCTCAGCTGTGGCCTGATCTTGTCCTTTGAGGCGTCCCAACTTCACAGGCCTCAGTGGGGACCAGTGACTCATAGAGGATCACTTACTATGAGTCCACTGCCCATCTCTGGATAAGGGGCTAAGCTGTGGACAACTCCCAAGTAAACATGGAAAGCCAATTGGTTAATATTAAATCCTGCTCAGAGCCACTCTGTGGTGGTCTCCTTCACAGAGACTAAATTCTTAGTGTTTATATCTAGACATCCCTCAGAGCCCCATGTGGTTATGGGTAGGGCTTTGGGGAGGTGACTGGATCTTGGGGGTGGGATCTGCATCACTGGATGAGCCCATTGATAGGGCTAGAGCTTAATATGATGTTGGGAGGCAGAGCCTGATGGGAGGGGCTGAGTCACCAGTTGAGTGGCCTGGAGAGTCTATCTCCTTCCCTCCTTGCTTGATCTCTCTCCTGCTCCCTACCATGCCATGAGCTGCTTCTCCTCTGCCATCCCTGTCTGCCAGGCCACCCTGTACTGGGGCAAACAGACTATAGGTGAAATCTCTACAAACTGTGAGCCAAAATAAACCTATCCTCTCAAGAGTTGTGGGTGTTGGGTACTGTGTCTCAGTGAAGAGGAAATAAGATACTTAATGGGTGCTAGACAAACACAACCATTGGGCTTTATCTCTGGGCCCTGCAGATGGTCCACTCTCAAGGACAGCATCGTGTTAGAGGGTGGAAGAGTTCTCTGCAGGTGGGTTATAGTGCAGTTGTTTTCTCCAAGTGGGTACTAGAAATTGAACTCATGTCCTTGTAATTTGCCAGGCAGGCAATTGTACCACTGAGCTATCCACCGAGCCCAAAGAGTCTTTTTAAACTTTAATAATATACATTTGTAAAAGACCTGTGGACCTTGTTAAAATGCAGATTTTAGCTGGGCGTGTTGGTGCACTCCTGTAATCCCAGCACTGGGGAGGCTGAAGCAGGATGATCCTTGAGTTCGAGGCCAGCCTGGGCTACAAAGTGAGTTGGAGGCCAGCCTGAACTACATTGAGACCGTCTCAAACACACACACACACACACACACACACACACACACACACACACAAAAGTATCTGAATACAGTTTTAGTTCACTATTAACCTTTGATTTGTTATAGTATTTCTCTATCAAAACTGACTTAGCAGATTTAATACATATAAAAATTGTAATAGACACAGTCCTTTCTCCCACCCACTCTCCCCCTCTTGCCCTAACCCACATCTGAAGAGCCACTGTCACTTGTAGCAGCTGCCCTCTTAGCAAAGTGAGCCAGTGTGGTCATTTACTCATTCTGTTTAGAAAGTCAACGCCTGCTACGAGCTCAGCGTCAGGACTGGAGCAGGGAATAAACTGGTAAACAGTTGATAATCAGCGAGGAAGGCAAACAACTGCGATGAACAAGGCCTGTGCTTTGCTATTGGCAAGTACAAAATATAAGTGTGCACAGGGCAGGTGCACTTGTGTGTGTGGGCAGGGATAGAGGGGAAGTCAGGAAACTGAGAGGGCTGTAAAAGCTTCTAGTGGCTCTCCAGAGGGAGTGACACCTTAGCCAAGAGACCTGCAGGGAGCAGGATGCGTTGGCCAGGCAACAGTTGGCCAGGTCTGTCTGGCCAAGCAGAGGGGCTAAAACTTGCCTACGCAGAAGAAACCATATTCTGAAGATGCAAAAGGAAATGAGCAGCTGGAATTTAAAGTTCAAAGAGCTCTAGTGTGGATTTCATGAGATGGACCCAGAGACAGAGGTAGAAGGTAGTGTGGGCAGGTTGAGAAGTCCTTATAGGTCAGTTTTCTGTTCTAAGAAGTGTAACAGAAATATCGAGCAATGGAGATGGATAGCTGTGGGAACGAAAGCTGGCAAGCTCATGGGGGTTCACGTCCTGAAACTGTTCTAGCAAGCCAGGTCCACCTACCAGGGGCTCCACCTTTCAAGTTAAAAGTCCCATCAACCTATACATACCTAGTTTCTCACTTCTGAATGTAAGATTAACTGTATTTGTGTGTGTGTTTGCGTGTGCGAGTGTTGTGCGTGTTAGAGAGAGAGAGAGAGAGAAACAGGGTCTTACTATAGCCCAGGCTGGCCTCGAACTCACTGCAACCCTCCTTCCTCAGCCTCCCGAGCGCTGGGATTACAGGTGGGCACCACCACGCCTGGCTACATCATGTGAAATATGAGCCAACAGTTTTATAATACTAAAACAAGATAGTAAAATGTCCCCTCATCTAGACTATGGGAAACCTGACGACCAGAGTCAAACACCCAGAATGGTTAACCTATGGCCTCTGTAGGGGTGGGTGTGTTTGTCCTATGGTGGAAACAAGATAACCCATTGGGGCTATGAAGAGAAAATAGAACTATTACACTGTCAGTCTTGACAGACTAAAATTGACTAGCCTGGGTGTCAGATGGTTAAGTGCTGAACATGGTGTACTACGTGTCTGGTGGCACCGCATCTATTTGAAACTTGGTTTCTGGCCATGGGTTCCATCAGTCAAAACCCATTCGTTTTTTGTTTACACCCGAACAAATCCCCAACTGGTGTAGTTCACGGTAAAAATGTTCAGTCAAGAGGCACAGAAGGATCACACTGATTAGATTCAGGCAGGAATGAAACCTTTCTTACTTTAGGCAAAAAAATAAATACATGATAAAAGGGCTCCGATCTTGCTCTTTGTGGCACAGCAAAACAGACTTCACAAAACGAACACTCGTATTATTTTATTAAGTGTAATTAAAGTTACCCATAAGAATTAAAAAGCCGAAATAAACACGGCTTTCAAAGTCTAATTTTTTACCACTTGACAGAAGCACTTCAAGCATTTTGCGAGACCGGGCATGAGATGGCGCTCACCCTTACTAAACGCCTGCGCAGGGCCCGAGCACCTGACACCGAGTCCAGCTCCCACAGCCCGCGAGCTGGCCTCTACGTCTGCTCAGTTTCCCAAGTCTCAATTTCCACCCCTGCGAGGCGGGGCGGGGACGGCGGGGCACGGCCTTCAGTTCTGACTGCAGCGATGGCAGGAACACGGATCCCGCCGCCGTTCGAAAGATGAATGGAGAAGATGCTGGGAGAGCACCAGCAGCCGGCTCTCTGCCCACGCCCGGTCGCTCTACGTGGGCGGCAGAACACACACTCCTTAGCCGCGTCGTCCGGCTCTATTACCCCGAGCCCCGTATTAGGCTCACGTCCAACAGAACTGATCTTCCAGGAAGACCGCGAAGCTCCTCATGAGAGGCGTAAGCGCTCAGGGAACCCGGAAAAAAGAGACAAATTTAACTCTTACTCGACCTGGACCCGGGAGAAAAGCGACTTCCGCCCAGGCCTGGGAGGCGTGCCCTCGCAGGTCACGTGGGTTCGCCAGCGCCGTCACATGGACTGTTCCAGTCAAGGGAAGGCGAAGTCTTCTCTAACGTAAAGATGAGAACGATTGCGTCGCATCCTGTGCGGTAATCTGAGGGCAACAAAAACAATTTGCACTGCATGGAATGCCTTCTCTCTGTAATGCTGTAGTCTTGAGCGCTCCTCTGGATGTGCTTGCTCCCCCCCAAGAACTCCCGTGGACTCGCCTGCGCCACGCCTCTTCTAGCCTCGCCCTCACGCGTCGGACGAGCCCCTCACGTGATCCCTGCGCGCTCCCGCAGGAGCGCCGAATCGTGGAGGCGGCGCCGCAGGGGGTGGAGGCACAGGCAGAGCGTTGTGCGCCGCAGCTTTCGCCTGGACGCTGGCGCTGAGGACACGATGTCGGGGTTCTCTCGCCACTTCCTTTGGGCCGCCACCTACCTGGCCGCGCTCTGTCTGCAGATCGCGTTCTCTGTGGACAGCAACGGCACCGTGACCCCAACCGGGACGGCAAACACGACTTCCATGCCCACCAAGATAGTCTCCACGACGGTAGCGCCAGCCCCGCCGACCACCGCCCCAGCATTAGGTGGGCGCCGGCCCAACGGGCTTCGCGCGTTCGTGCGCCGCCGAGCCGCACTCTCCCCGGGGCGCGCGGGACCGGGCGGGCGGCGGCGATTCCGGCAACATGGCGGCGCGGCGCGGCGTGAGGGCGGGCGAGCCCCGTGGCCTTGGGGCCGCTTTCGCCCCGTGGCCGAGCGCGCCGGCTGCCGCGTAGCTCCTATTCTCGGTAGTGGCGAGGGCGACGCGACTTCTTCCGCGCTGGCCGCGTGGGCCTTCCGCGGGGCGACCGACGCGCTCCGAAGTTGAGCGGAATCCGAGCTTCCCCTCCGCGGGCCGCGGCAGCCCGCAGCCAGGGCTCCGGGCGCGGGCGGATTCTCCGGAAGTGGCGAAAGGTGGAGGGAGAAACTTGGCGGCCGCGGAGCGCGCGTGTCCCGGGCCTCGGTCTGAGAAATTAAATAGTCTGAAATTGCACCGCGTTGGTTTGGCGATGCGCGAGGGATCTTTGAGATTTGAACGTGCGGCCAGGGAGAACTTTCTATCCCACGCCTGTGCTTCCAGCGCGTAGCAGACACGTCTTCCAGCCCGGAGGTCGAAACTGGGAGATGGGTGGTCAAACCGAGAGACAAGGAGAGAGGAGCGCTCGCGCGCCGTGTGCTCTGCAGGCTGTAGGGTTGGCATCCAGCTCTCTCGGTTTTCAAAAACCCGATCAAAGAGCACACTTTTTTGTTTAAACTCCGCAGTAGAGTAGGATTGGGTAAGGTCTAAAATCTTTCAGATCTTGGAAAGTCTTTATTTAAGTCTATAGTTGGCGTATGGCCTGACAACTCATAAGACAAACCAGGTAATAAGGAGAAAAAAACACTAGATGTTTGGTGTACTTAGTGCGACCGCTCCTGCTGGCTAACAGTGGGTACGTAACCTGACTGCGTAACCGAAGGATTGCGGAAGCGCATTAACTGACGATGGCATTTTTCTCATGCTGATCGAACTGCCTTCCCTCGTTAGTATCTTATAAATTTTAATGAAATAGAATGCTTGATAAACTTAGTATTTTTTTGTTAGGCTCAGAAAGATACCATAGAATTAAAATATTTTTCAATGAGGAGAATGTAGTAGTACAGTGTATTATTGGGAATTACAACCACGCCATGTTTAAGATGATAGAGCAGAATTTTTTTTTCCCTTCTGCTTATTTCAGTTTCCTCAGACTTGTAGTGTGTGGTTTGTTTTAAGAGCTGCTTGGAAATACACCTAAGTTAATTGCGTTTGTGTACTTGAAGTACATCCAAAGGAGATAATTTGTATTTTCTGGAAATCATAGTTGAATAAGCTGTGGTCTGAAAGAGAGGTAGGAAATTCAGTTCATTGTAAATAGCATTGACTCTCCTACCCATTTATCCAATATGAAAGACTTTAGTGGGTAGCTTACTGTCTGAAGGATTTATTTCTACTCCCTAAACCCTCTGTGCCCCAGGGTGCCATACATACCCTGGTTTTCAGTAAATCCCAATAATAAAATTATTAAAGTAAAACTTCTGTGGAATTTCTCTAGGCAAGGAGAAAGCAAATGACATCTAGTTTTGAGTTCTTGTTATGCACAGTGTGGCTTAGATAAACTATTTGCAAACACCTTGCAAGCTTATTACATTTACGTGTGTGTGTACATACTTTTTTTTTTTTTTTTTTTTTTTTTTTTTTTTTTTTTTTTTTTTTTTTTTTTTTTTTTTTTTTTTTTTTACTTTGAGACGGGGCCTTGCTATGCAGTTCAGGCTGGCCTTGAGCTCACTTTGTAGCCCAGGCTGGCCTTGAATTCGCAATGATCCTCCTGCCTCAGCCTCCCCAGTGCTGGGATTACAGGTGTGCGCCACCACGCCCAGCTTACGTGTGTATGTATAGATGTGGCTCTTTTAGATGTTTGCAGTTGTGGAGAATCCAGAATCTCCAAAGTGAATTTCCAAAGTGAGATTCTGGATTCTCATTAACTCATTTTCAGAATGCCACCATCAGAGTTTAAATTTAGCCTGGGTTGCTCCTGACTGTAGTGTTGATCATAGCTGATAAGACTTTCTTAGTACTAAACCAGTTTATAAAGTTTTATCATTTCTCTGAATTATTAATTGTGGTAATATATATGCTTATTGTTAAGAGGTAATTAGAACAAACTCAAATGAGATACTAATTCATACATCTCTTATGCTTTCTCCTCAGATACCTGTGAACACCGCAAAAGCTGTTCTTCCTGTTTTAATTCAAGTATTGCTAATATTACTTGCTATTGGATAGAGTGTAAAGAAGGTAAGACATTTTGGGCCTGCTGTACTTTGGAGAGTGCAGAACTGTCTTGTTACATTTTTAAAAAACATCTAATAGGGTTTCCACAAACACTTGACAATTCTGTAGAGCATTTAGGGCAGTGAACATTATTTTTTCCAAATCTAGTACTTCGAAGTGCTTGTTGTTTAACGCTTCCTAGTAAATCTTGTTCCCCATCTCCCCCTTTGATTTCTCAGCCTTGGCGATGAAGGTTCAGTTAGTTTTCAAAAGAGAGGATTTAGATCTTCGTAACATGTAAGGTGTAGAATTAGCTGGAATTGGCTATGAAAGAACGTGCTTTTCCTTTGAAAACTAAGTTATTTAACTACCTTTTATCTTTTTTTTAAATTTTATTTTAAGACAAAAGAGTGGAGACGTATGAACCAGAATAAGCCATAAACAATACTGAAAATACAAAATTATACAGAATATAGTAGGGAATTAGCACTGGATGTTGTATTACATAATGTTATCTTCACATTAGTTAGCACAAAAACATTAGAGGAAATAGATAAGACAGTAGGGAATTAGCACTGGATGCTGTATAATATAAAGTTATCTTCACTTCTGTTAATACAAAAACAATTGAAATACAAAATTATAGAGTACGTAGAAGGGAATTAGCTCTGGATGCTGTCCTACGTAATGTTACCTTCACCTTTGTTTACCTTTTGTCTTGCACAATAAACTACAGTGTTAAAGAGACAGTGTGAAATTTTACTACATGCTTAGACACAGTGAAGGAATAGAAAGGAGAATGTTGACTCTTGTGTGCTTTTTCTTAGTACCAGGAATGGACTCCCTACTCAACAGGCAGGTGCTGTGCCACTGAGGTGTATCCCAGGCCCCGTGTGTGTTTTTAAGTTTTAAAATATTGAGGAATGAACCAGGCATGGCAGTGCAAGCCTGTAATCCTAGCGGGCTAAGGCAGGAGGATTGCTTCAAGTTCGAGGCAGGCCTGGGCTACAAAGTGAGCTCAGGGCCAGCCTGAACTGTATAGCGAGACCCTGTCTCAAAAAGATCGAAAAAAAAAATTGAGGGATAAAGAGCTAGATGAAGGTACATTGAAGCATGAATAAGATTATTGTTAGAATCATGAGATTACACCCTAAATTGTTACTTTCTAAATGTAAGATGGTTGCTTTTTTTTATCAACAAAAGTCTATTTAGGTTTTTTAAAATAAAGATTGCATATTATGTTTATACCCAGGTGAAAATTTAACAGTTGTAGAAATTGTATCTCAGAAAGGTCAAGCAGCTCTTTAAAACAAAAGTATTAATGGAGTTCAATTAACATTTTGGGGCCAGGGATATAGCTCAGTGGCACAGTGCCTGCCTGGCAAGCCGGAGATCCTGAGTTAATTACTGGTACCAAAAGAAAAAAAATAAATGTTTTGTTTAAAAAGTAATTTTTTTTAGCTATCACTTTATTGTGGTAGTATATAAGAATTGGCAAGTTCTGAAGATTGGGTGTTCTATTTTAAAATTAGTTGGGGAATGCTCTCCCCTGATTTTTTTTGAGGCGTGATATAGTGCATTGAATGCCAGGCCTGGGCTAGGAAGAAATTTGTAATCCTTCTGCCTCAGCCTCCCAGAGTGCTTGGGATTATAGATGTCTGCTGCCACATCCAGCCTCTTCTTATTCTTGCTCCTGGTCTGCCTGTCTAGGAAAGCTGCCTTAGAAAGTGTAGAAGGCTGAAGCAGGAAGATTTGGGGCTTGTAGCCTACTACTGCTGTGGGGCACCTCTTACATTTACTAAACTTTAAGCCTTTGTTGAAAGATAGTGATCACTTCTTACCAACTCGCACCTTGTGTAGATTTCTGGCTGCCTTTCTTGGTATTATAACACCATAATTTTGAGAACTGAATTGTTTCAGGTTTGTTGAGTATATGGATTTTAGTGATTGCTTTGGCAGCACATTTACTAAAATAGCGTATGGATTTTAGGTGGGTAAAATTTGGAGGCATCATATATAATATCTCTAAGACAGCGGGAAAAGGAGAATATCAGTATTTGTGGACTTGTAAAGAATTTATATTGAGTTATATTGAGCCAGGCATGGTAGTGCACACTTGTAACCCCAGCTCTCAGGTGGCTGAGCAGGAGGTTCACATGAGTTCAAGGCCATCCTGGGCTACATAAGGGGGAGTACAAGGCCATCTTGCACTACATAGTGAGACCTTGTCTCAAAAAACAAAAAATTTATGTTGGAATTTGATTCTGTTTTAGAAGCTGTGGCAAATTCAAAGATAATATAAATGAGTGATTGATGTTTGTCTCTCATTTTCCATAGCAAATAAGAACTATTGTTCTGATAATTCGACAGTTAGTAATTGCAGCGTGGTGAACAACACTGCCTTGTGTTCTGGTAAGTCTTTTTTCTGGTTGCTGGGGAAAATAGCCAGGGCAGGGTGAGACAGATCACTGCCTTGAAGCTGTGTTTCAGAGTTTTCTTTGCAATATTGCTGTAATTATTTGGATATGAATAACATATTAATTGATAAAGAGTAATGTATTAAATCTTGGCTTAGTGTTTTAGCTATACTATGGACTGCTTTAATACTTCTGTCTCCTGACTTCCCAGAATACTGGTGTTTAGACCTATACTTGTATAGTGCCGGCGTAGATAACCTTGTTCTGACAAATTCTTGTTACAGTATTGGTGATGTTTTAGTCTCTAGCCTAGTCTGCGTGATGGCTAAATTAACTGTGTTTATCTACTTTGTATACTTTAATTTGAGGAACTTGATTACTCTGACATGTGTTTTGTGCTATACATCATTAAAGCTTCTGGTTGAAACAACAGATGAAAATGTCAAACTCCTAATTGACACACAGATAATTGAATACAGTAACAGATTTTTTGCAGAGTGTCAGTAATCATCAGAGACCACCTTTGACTATGTAATTTTGGTAAGGGTTTCCGCATCCCACTATGAACTTATAACTGGGTCTTTTATTAATGGTAGATCAGTTTACCCTATATAGAGTACATATAACCCATACTGATTTTACCTGAACAAACATTTTTAACAGTAATTTTAATTAATATTAAATATTAATAAAAACAAGTGTCAGAGCTTGTTTTCACAAATTTCTTGGAGTCAGTATTAAAACTTGGGGATACCAGGAATCAAACAGGATCTCACGCTTACCAGGCAAGCACTGCACCACTGAGCTAAATCCCTGGCCCCTGAAATGCTTTTTTTTTTTTTTTTCTCCCTAAAACACTTTTTAAAACATTGATTTAAAGGAAAATTGAGGGCCTGGCATATAGCTCGGCAGTACAGAGTACCTGCCTGGCAAGTGCGAGGTCCTGAGTTCGATTCCTGGTACCAAGAAAGAAAGGAGGAAGGGAGGGAGAATTGAATTAGCGGTGCTGCTTTGATGATATACCAGTTAGAATTTGACTATGAAGAACATAATCCCCGAAATTATAGTTACATTTAAGCAGTAGATAAATATACTTCTCTCTTATTTGAAGAAATCTGGGCTAGAGTAGAACTAAAGGTGCAGCATGTTAACTATAGCCTTTAAAGATACAGGCCCCTTTCAGGTTTTCACTGTATCATTTCTCAAAAATAGCTTTGACCTTCCTGTCTAAGGTGAGTGCTCATGTTCTAGCCAACAAGTTCCGTTTTCTTCATAGTAGGAGGGGGGAAATGGAGGCCCATAGCTATCTTAAGGATGCTTAGTAGAAGTCACACACAGCCACTTAGCTGCAAGTAAGGCTAAGAAATACCTTTCCTAGAAGAAGGACAATGTCACTAGAATTTGGTGGATCCATTTGTAAAGAAGCAGGGAAACTGGTATTTGGTGAGGCAGCTGTCATTCTCTAACACTGTAAACGCTATGGAAGTAGTCCACAATCGCAGGCTGTGAAATGGTGTTACAGGTGGTGGTATTTCATACTCTTGTGACATATATTTTGTTTTTTAATAGTGCCTACTCCTGCTCCAGTGCCGACCAACGCAACAGGTAATTCAAAATGATTGGCTTTTCTTTCTTTATCTTTCAGGATTTTAAAGCTTTCTTTTTATTCAATACCTAAGAGTTTGTATAATTTTAAAGATAGCTAGAGATCTATTTATTCACAGTAATTAAGTGTACACTGTACATGACACTGACACATAACCCCAGTGTTTCACTGTCACTGAGTATCAGCAGATTTGCTGCAACTTTGTGCTTTGAGTTCATAAGCTGTATTTTATGGATGTGGCAATTTGGGGAATTATAGGCCCACGAGGGAAATTGTAATTTCTCTCATCCAGGGTTTTAAAATATTTTCAGTGATTTTCTTCTGATCTTCTGGATATATATTTCTAGATCTAAATATGCTTTTTATGAAACTAAATGACATGCTTATATACCTTTGATTGTTTTTCCTTACTGTAAGATTGTGCTACATGCTTTTTACCTGTTATTCCCTTGTTTGGACAATGAGGTAATATTTGTTACTGCTGATGGGATGGACCCAAATACTCTGTAGGTCAGAGGGCATGCCTCAGGCTCAGTAATTTTCAGAATGAATTATGATTTTTATTTCCATGTACAACTGGAGAGTTTTCCATCAGCTCAGTTTGCTAATTCCATGGCAAGAGTAAATGTACATATTTTTACAGAGAGGAAACACATTTGTTCCAGGACAGGCGCTAGGCTGGATGATAAAGATGTAGAGACAGGTAGGCCAGCGTTGTGTCTGCTGTGGAAACAGTGAACAAACACCTGTAGTACATGCAGCTCATGTGGTCAGACTCATTTTTATAAAAGTGACTTTCTGGCCCATGGAGAGTAGATTGGGAGACCAGAGCAACCGTGGGGAAATGAGCTATCTGTTAGAGCACAGATAGGAAGAGCTGTAGATGCATGCAAATAGGCTTAGAGACTTGGGCATCAGTGTGTTGCTGCTGGCACACTGAGGCTCTCACTGAGTTGCTGGGTTAGCCAGACTGGGCTTGAACTTCTGCCTCAGCCTCCCAGAGTACTGTTACTGCATGTGTGTACTGACATAACTGGCCCTCAGACTGTGTTTGCTGGCCACTTGGCACAGCTCTACCTAGCTCTTTCTTCAGTGTTACCATCTTGGCAACTTAAAATCATAGTGGAAATACTCATGCTACAAAAGTCTGTAAACACTACAAAACACAGCATTTTGAAAACAGACTTGGTATATACCAGTTACTCTGGAGGCTGAGGATAGAAGATTGCAAGCTTGAAGTAAGCCTGGGCTGGGGTACAGCTCCATGCTCCTTGGGTTCAGCCTCCTTTGTGTGAATTGTGCACACTAATGTGTTCAAAAACCTGCAGCTTTCATTGGGAACCATTGCCTAAGGAGGGTGTCAGAGAAGGGTAAAAAGCAGAGGTGTTAGGAGAAAGCCGATTTCCCAGGTGGAATGTGAGCAGAAAGGGAGGGTACATACCCTAAAACCATTGTGGGTGTGCTTTTCGCCGCTTACCCTACTCCTGCCTCAGCCTCTGGAGTGGCTGAGAAGTAGGGATATGCCAGTATATTCAGCTGTGAGTCTCCATTGTTTAATGTGTTTCTGTAAAGTAGAAGGTGGCTGCAGTTTGCCTATCAATTTGCCAGGTGTGGTAGCCCATGCCTGTAATCTTAGTAGTGGGAAGGCTAAGGCAGGATTGCTCTGAGTGCAGAGCCAGCCTGAACTGCATAGTGAGACTTGTCTGAAAAAGAAAAGAGAAAATGCATCAATTAACTGGAATTTACTAGCTGAGAGAGAACCTTTAGGGTGATGCTTTCCATAGCTTGTGCATAGTGCTTTTGCTGAAGAGAAGTGAGAAATAAAGGGACAGCTAAGGAAGTAACATGAGGATCTTTTTTTCCAGTACCAACAGCAGTTTTAAAATCTATGGGTTTTTCTTAATGAAAAGAACATGAGGTGTACTCCTTAAGGACTGAGATACTTTGAAAGTAGTCAGATCTTTGTTTTCAAGATTACATTATTTTGCCTGGTTACAGAAAGAATTCTTGCATTAGTGGGGGTTGAACCCAGTGTCTTCACACTGAGGTATATAGTTCGAAACCTTTTTTATTTTTTAATTTGAGACAAGGTCTCACTAAGTTGTCTTTGAATTTGAGGGTCATTGTTTCAGTCTCCCCCAGTGCCCAGATTATAGGCATACATCATGCCTGGCTACAAAAAGAATGTTTTTACCATGCTGTGACAGCGTGTACTGAACTCAAATAGCAAATTTGCAGAATTTTTTCTCCCTTAGGTTTCAAAATTGGTAATAGTCTCTTAAGATCAAACATTTCATATGATATGTTTATGGCTACACTAAATATGCACGTAATACAGACAACAAAAAACTTAAGCCGGGCATGGTAGAGGAGGATTGCTGTCTCAAAAAGTTAAAAAACAAAAAACAAAAAACTTCAGTAATAGCATGAACATGGCCATCCCCTCTAATGTAGGAATCATGTGAGTGTCAGTCCTGAGGTGAGGTGAGATGTGTGTAACTTAGAGGGATGAGGGCTGCCCAGGGAAGAGTTAAAATGAATGAAGTGTGCAGCGCTGCCCCACACAGGGTGGGGGAGCCACGGACGCTGAGTGTGTGCGTGAGGGTTTCTTAGTAGGGTCAGTCCTATTTCATAAGTAGCGTTAACCTCCCTGCTTACTCATAGTTCTGTAAAAATAAGAAGACCTCACTTAGCCGCCTAGGACCCTGGTAACCTTAGGGTAAGGGCTGTCTGCCTGTTGTCTACGCTCTGTAGCTCTACTTCTAGTGACATCTTCGTCTTACAGCCAGCTTTTGGTGTGATTAACTGTTGTAGCACAGAACTTCCTATGTTAGTGGAATTTGGAAGATCTTGTTTTTTGATTGTTTTAAGTTGCTAACAAAATGTAGTCTTCATGCTCTGAGACCCAGAAGTCTTAATCGAGAATCATGGCAGGCACAGTGGTCTATAATCCCAGCTGCTTAGGTGTTTGAAGCAGGAATATCACAAATTCAAGCCAGCTGAAGGGATTTAGAGACTTAGCCAGACCCTAGCTAAAAAAAAAAAAAAGAAAAAAAGAAACCTTGAAGTGGCTTGGGGCTATAGCTCAGGGAGCAGGCGAGTGCAGTCTGGTGTGCTGCCTTACCTGTCTGGGCCAAACGGTAGAACGCTGGTGCCAGAAAGAGTTTGGGTATTTATGAACTTTTTCATCTAGGACAAAAGTGGAAAATGAATTAAAAAGTAAGAAAATTGCAAAATGCCTTCTATTCCAGTGTGTAAGAGCTTAAGCTTCCTGTAGCTAATCTTCCTCAGCGTTTCCCTAGATCATCCCTAGCCGTGCATCCTTGCAAGCACATTTTTGTAGTGAAACCCCTGTGCTGTGAAGCCTCACCTGATTACTTCGTGGGGGGTGCTGAGGAGCTCTAAGCCCAGTCCCTTGCCTAGAGGGAGGGCCCTTACAGTGTTTCAGAAAGTGATGCCAGCTTTAAGGACAATCTTTTACTGAAACCGTTCTCAGATGCTCCAGCAAACTTAGAAATCATTTAGTAGCTCTTTGGTCATTTAACTCTAAGAAATTTATATATAAAAGTATGTATATATAAAGTACCGAAATCCTTCCTTTTAAATACGGGCATGAGAACCCTTAAGATCACATTGGCATAATAGGCATTAGTAGTTTTTGAAATAGAGTGTTTGTAATAGAGTGCTTCAGTTCCTAAAATGATTTTACATTTAAACTAATTCTCAGCTTGTTAGGAGGTACAGCATTTTGGCCTTCTGTGGCCTGGTACACTAGAGCCGACCGCTAGGCTCCTGCTGTGCACACAGGTAGCCGTGCTCCTGAGGTGCCTGCCCTCTCTTACTGCATTGTTCCTGTTCATTCGCATACAGGGTGTTTGTTTCTCGCTGCTTTTGCCTTGCACAGCACACAGGCTGAAGCACTTACTGACCACCCTTAAAGGAGCGTCCACAGCCCTGAAGGGAAGAAGCCGGGCAGTCTGGCCCTGCAGAAGCAGCCCTGCTGTAGTTGTGTCTCCTATGACTTGAATGGTCTCTGTCTTAGAAGCCTATTTGTAGAACTTGCCATTCTTACCCTTCCCTGCCTTTTTTTGGGCAAACTTCATCTGAATGTATAGATCTTTTTAAATAATCAGATCTTAAATATAATTTTATGATTGCTTAATATTTAAAAATACATTTAAAAGCCAGGATTGCTGGATGTGTAAACACTCTTCTCTGAAATACTGAAGACGTGTTGACGGTGGCAGCATAATAATTTTTAAAAGACAATGTGAGATAACTGGGAAGTTAGAAACTGAAGGGTTTTAAATACATTTCATTTTTTAATTCCAGCTAAGACCACAACCCCGACTTCACCTTCTTCCACCACAGTTACCACAACAGGTGAGTGAGGGTATTAAATTAATAGCAGCGGGCTGTGTGGGCCTTGTTGCCTTTTACTGTGTTGTCATCAGGCTCCAGTTCTGTGCATGAATGGATGTGGACTGAAGCTCGGTGTTGGCACTTAGGCATCGAGGCAGAAGCTATTTCAGCAGGGATTGAGCTAACGCATACCAAGCAAGCAGTGGACAGTCTCACACTGAGAAGCCTGGTTGTAATTAATCCTGAAGTTGGCCATTATTTGATACTCTATTAAGAAAAAATGCAGTAGTTCTATTAAATGCTTTTTATTAAATTGATGCTGCTGCTTTTAGTCTGTATTTCCTTGGAACATTTTACTCCTTGAAAAGAAATTCTGACTTTCATGTATTTTCCTTAAGACTTGGTAATACTTTTTCATGTGCAGAATTGACAGTGCTACTTAAGATGTCTTTACTTATGAGTTGTTTGTTAAAATGATAAATTACAGGCATTTCAGGTTATATACTAGTTCTCCGACTTAGGAGTAAGTTTGTTCTGTGAAAACGCATGTAAGTTGGATTTGCATGAAAGTTTACAGCTTGAATGTTCATTAAGGCAGGGACTTGCAGTATTTTTTTTTTAAGGTGAAAAATTGCAGCTGTTTATACGGTATCTAATAAATGTCATGAATTTTTAATACATTAACAACTTGACAAACTTGCTGGATATTTTGAAAGTGCTTGATAAATTTGTAGGGTATAGTTTTTATACCAGAAAAATATTTTCCTCTGGTCTTCATGTTTGAAGCATTATCACTTCATTGACCAGGTCATACCACTGGACAAGATGAAGAATGATGAATGGTTATCTTCCTTAACTGTGGATGAATTCTAACCTTAAAGACTTGACTCAGAGAACTTTGACATATAGGAAAATAGCAGCCAAGTGGATCTTGAAATTGCAATAGAGATCCTGAGACTTACTAATAATTGTCCTTTTATCATACCAGGTGCAGCAAATACCACTCTGACTCCAACGTTAGGACCTGTGCGGAAGTCTACTTTTGATGCAGCCAGTTTCATTGGAGGAATTGTCCTTGTCTTGGGTGTACAGGCTGTGATTTTCTTTCTCTATAAGTTCTGCAAGTCTAAAGAACGAAATTACCATACTCTGTAAATGGACATAGTAAATTAACGAGAACTAGTAATTCATTTATGTAACTCACTGAAACCAAAATACTCTTTGAAGAAGCCCCACGTGGAAGATGCTGTTCCAGGATCTTTAAATTTTAAAGGATGCATAGGATATTTTGGAGCATCATCCCTGAAGAAAAATAAGTTAAACCATTTTGCTCAAAGGAATATTTATAAAATATTCTGCATGAATCCTTGGGGCTGTCTTGTTTATTTTAAATGGCTGCTGCTGTGGGATTGTTTCTTTTCTTGACATGCCAAATATAACTTTTCTGTAAGTGATGGGAAATGTTACCCTGTGCAGACAACCCCTTGACTCTTGGCAGATTAAATTTAGTCATCCTAAAGCCTAAAAGCTGCGTTATTTCCATCCTAACTCCAGATGTTACTGAGTGGCCAGAATTGAAGTGTGCCAAACAAGCGCCGGCCAGGCGGGGTTCTGACTAGCATTTCTGGAGTGGAACGAGCCTGGCTAGTAGTGCTAAACTGTACCCTTAGAATAAAATCTGTGCTCAATGTTAGCTTTTCTACATTAGAAATAAGTTGCCATATAAGGAATTACATTCCAGACTTAAAGAAATGAAAGGATACAAACCATTAATGTGTACCAGGTTATTGTTCATACTTGTAA
>PVLD010018608.1:0-38559 GCA_004027595.1 Dinomys branickii | reverse complement strand
TGCCCTACCACTCAATCAGTCATCTTCCCTGTGATAATAACTGTACTCCTGGGTTTATCTATATCCTTGGACTCTCACCTTGGGAAGAGATATAGCTGCCTCAGACTATACCATAACATACAGGGGTGTATACAAACTGCCATGGTTGGAGGTGGGAAAGCACATATGCTCACAGCGGACCGCCCGGCTCCACCCTGTCTTCGTGCTATGGGTGGGGGCGGGTCCAGACCATGTGGCTCCAGCATTACCGTTCCCCACCCCTTGCAGCTGGGCAATGGGTCTCCGAAGCTGAAGCTATGAATGCCGAGACGAGGGCGTGGGCCAGGGGTGTGCTTGGAGCGGCAACCTCCTCCCTCTCTATCTCGTCTCCCTCCAACTGCGCCATGTCAGATCTGCGATACCCTCCTCCAGAGGAGGTTCTGCTTAGACTTTCTGCACCCTCACTTCTTCCTACGCAACCCCTCTCCCTATCCCTGCCGCCCCTCTAACATGACCTGCCTCCCAGTTCTCCTCCTCCCCAGTCTACAGATCTACACCTACCGATTCCTCTACTCACGGGAGCGCTCCTGATGTAGCGTCTCCATTGGGACACTCCTGGGAACATCAGTCTTGGCAGGAGCTCCAGGAGCCTCTAGCCCTGCAACCTCAGTTGCTCTTGAAGAACGCTGCATCTTCTCGCAGCACTCTGCATTTTTCCCCTCATTCGCAACACAGTCCAAAAATTAACAACCCAAAATTTTAACCTTGTGCTTCTTTCAGAATTCCAATTCCAGCTGGTCCCGACTGATGACCCAGAAACAGACTTAACAATGCCCCTCCTCAGCAGGAAGTAGCTACTGACAAGACCCACCATCCTTATCCCTATTAGAGTAAGCCTGGAATGATAAGTCACCAGGCAGCCAGCCCCCTTGTGGGAAAACTTTAACTCTCAATATTTCTTTCCTTCCCTTACCTGTTCCACTTCAGTTCCCCCTGGCCACAAAAGCCAACCCCACCCTCATCCACTTTGGCAGGACTCTGACGAACATCTCACCTTGCTTGTGTTGTTCTGGCCTGTGAACAACCCACCACCCCTTGGACTGTTTGGCCCGCAGACACAGCCCCCACCCCATGTTGCAGACACCCACCTCGAAAAAGAGTTTAAAAAGCCCATGCTTTGCTCAGCTTGGAGGCTGCCTTGGTCTGCTACTCCCTGCCCAATAAAGACTTCTCTCATTTCAGAAGATCTGGTCAGGTTCTGTGTGGGTCTCTGTTCTATCATTTGGTGCTGAACCCCCCCACCTGGTTCTGTGTGGGTCTCGGTTCTATCAGCATGTAATAAAAATTACTATATATGCAAAGAAGCAGAAAAACATAACCTATAATCAAGAATTTAAAAGCAAGCAACAAATACTGGGTGTGGTGGTGCACACCTATAATTCCAGCACTGAGGAGACTGAGGCAGGAGGATCACCACTGTTATTTCAAGGCCAGCCTAAACTATACAGTGAGACTCTGTCTCAACCCTCCCCACCCAAAAAACAAGAAAAAGCCAAAACAAACAAGCAACCAGAAGGAGATCCTGAGACTGTAGTTAGGACACAATTTGTAAACCAAAGATTATAAACATATTCGAAGATTTAAAGTAAAACATGGACATACGGAATGAACAAACAGCTGAGATAGCTCAAAAGAGAAATACAGGATACAACAAAATCCAATTAAAATGGAACTGGTAATTTCCCTCAGTGACTCAAGAAGAGATAGACATGGAAGGTCAGGAAACTGGAAAACACACCTATAGACAACAGCAAAGCTGAGAAACAGAGATAACATAAATTTTTAAAAATTAACAGAGCCTCAGTATTTTGCAGGAGGATATCAACTGTCACACATGTACCAAAGACTCAGAAAAAAAGGAAAAAAGAGAATGAGTCAAAACTGTCTAAATAAGAACCAAAAAATCCAAAACATGGTGGAAAACCGATCTATAGTTACATGAAGCTAATAAAACCCAGAGCAACACAAAGCATTTTTAAGGCTGAAGGTTAAACATATTTTGGATTAATGCAAATGGAAAGAATTTGTTTATAATGTAATAGCACCAAAAAAATACTGAAGCAAATTTATTAGGCCGAAGATAAAATTTAGTACTATAGGAAAGCATAAAGATCACTAGACATGGAAATACTTGGGCAAGTGTAAATGAATTTTAGTTTTTTACTTTTAAATTTCTTTAAAAAGTAATGTCTTGGTTCAAGTAAAAGCAATAATGTGTTGTTTAATTTCTAACATTATCCAGTACAATACAATATTACAATGATAGTACTAATATTTAGTGGCGTAAGTGGAATTCTGTACTTTGAAAGTTCTTAAAATCTATGTGAAATGTAATAATATTAATTAGAAATATAAATGAAGGATTTATACAGTAATCCCTAGAGAAATCATGAATGCATGTGCACGCGCGCGCGCACACACACACGCACGCACAGACTGAGGCGGGGAGGGGGAGAGACAGGTCAGAAAATGCTCAAGACAGTAAGCGTGAAGTAGAAGTGGCACAGTGGAACCCTAAGAAATGTTTCATTGGTCCAAGAAAACTGAAGAGGACCTACAAAGAGACAAACATGAGAGGAGATAAATAGAAAACAAATTGCAAGGCGGTAGAATTAAAGTCAACCGTATCAATAAATATGTTCAATATACACTTACTAAATATTCCAGTTAAGGCACAGATATTATTAGACTGCATACAAAGAAGCCAACTCAATGTCTCTAAGAAGTACTATTTTAATAAAATCACACAGGTGGAAAGGAAAGGCATGAATGATATAAGCCAGACAAATAATAACCAAAAGATAATTTATATGGCTGTGTTAATAAGAATTATTAGTAGAAATTTTAAAAATTCATACTATCTAGAATATATTAAGAACTCAAAAAATCTTTCAATGTAAAAGACCCCATCAAAAATGGGCAAGAGAAATAAGCAGACATTTTACAAAGAAGTACAAATAGCCAGTAAATACATGAAGAAATGCTCAGCATCGCTGGCCATCAGAGAAATCCAAATCAGAGCCACAGTGAGGTTCCATCTCATGCTCAGAAGAGCAGTCATAATGAAGAAATCAAATGTAACAAACACTGATAAGGCTTCTAGCAAAAAGGATCCCTTCTATATTGTTGGTGGACATGTAAACTGGCAAAACTGCTATGGAAATCAGGATGGTGATTTGTCAGAAAACTAAAAATAGCAATTCCATGTGGCTCAGCTATCGTCCTGCAAGTGTTAAAGACAAATATTACAATGATTAGTGTACACCCATGTTTATAGCAGCACAATTCATTGATTGAAAATGGTCTACATGTCCATCAAGTGAAGACTGAGTAAAGAAAATATGGTATTTACAAACCACAGACTACTACTTTGCTGTAAAGAAGGAAAATCTTGAGATATCTGTATGTAAATGGATGCACCTGGAGACCACAATGTCAGGTGAAATAAAGCTGACACACAATTTAGACACCATATGATTTCTGTTACATGACAAACCCAAATTATAAATAAAGAGCAAAATAAAGGTAGCTAACAGGAGGTAGGGAGGTGGACCTTTCTCAAATGATAAAGGCGCTGAGAGATGGAAGGAGGGGAAGAGTGGGGAGGGAGAGGGGATGAAAAAGCAGTGCAAATGTGTCAGGCCGTGTATCAGCTCTACATAAGAAATACCCATTTTATGTATTGAAAACGTACTAAAAAAAATAAATGAATAAATAAATTCAGAATAAAAAGCAGTCAACTTGCCATGAAGAATCAACAAACTTAGATATATGTTTACCTAATAACTATGTTTAGAGGTGTTCTTGGAGTAGGATTCAAGTACATTAAACAGGTATTTTTAATGCAAGGCTAACTCCACACTATGAAATCCATTAATGGAATTTTCTAGGTAAATAGGTCAAAGGAAGAAAAACTGAAGACATGTAAATATGGGCAAAAAATTCATTTTCTAAAATTCAATAACCACTTTTGTTAAAAACAAATGAACAGTAAGTCTCAGTAAGCCAGCAATAAAAAGGAAACTTCTTAAGTGAGCAGAGATTAGCATTAATCAAGAGCAAATATTATATTAATGTAAAACACTGGCAGCATTTCTACTAACCTAAAGATAAGATGGATTTCTTCCTAGCGTTGCTGATGTTTAACCTTGCAATGGAGGGACTAACTCCAAACAATGCAATGAGGCAGAAAAGAATAACACAACATAAATATTATGAAGGAAAATAAAGGCACACCTATTTGACAAAGATTGTCTTGAAAAATCCAAGAAATTACCTGAAAAATTATTAGGCTCAATAGAGTGTTTAGTGTAATGGTAACACACAAAATTAGTGCAGGAAAAAAGTGAATGCTTTCCTATATATTATTAGCAACATAATAAGGAATGAGCCAGAGAAAAGAGAATCAATGTAATAACAATAAAAAGGAAAACTGCACAGCAAAATATAAGATTCATATGCAAAAAGCTATAAAATGCAGAGGAAGAAAAAAGAGAGTCAATACATGCAGATATGTACAGCCCCTTCCTACACTGCACAATCATTTTGGGATATCAATTCTCCCCAGATTAATTTAGAAATTAATACAATACTTGTCATGTCTTATGAAACATAGTAAGCTGATTCTATAGGTCAAATGATAGAGAACAATAGTAGCCTGGAGAATCTGAGAAAAAAAAGAAAACTTCTGTTTCAGAACTTAAACCATATTTGAAAATATCGTTGAAAGTGGAGGGATTGCAGGTGTTGGCAGAGACTGATTAATAAGACTGGATAGAATGTAATATGTACCTTGGGATTCAGCCAGTAGTTAAGAGCTTGACTCTCTAGCAAGGCTACATAGCAGCTGTATAGTCCTGGGAAGTTACTTAAACTCTCAGTTTCCTTCTCTGTGGAAGAGAGGTCATTGTATCTCTACGTCTTCTTTTCATAAACAGTAAGTCAGTCAACAGTTGTACAAAACGTGGAAGAGTACCTGGGGTATGATCAGAGCTATGTAAGTGCTGGCTGCTCTTAATGATAAGGATGGCAAACCAGTTGCAAGAGGACACATTACTTTTCTAATTAGGGTGAAGATTGATTAACCATTTTGAAAAACAGTACAGGTGAGTGGTTGAAATATATTTAGACATATATGTGATCAAAGATGATATTGAAATTTTAAATTAAAAAATTTGCTACAGTAAAAGAACTTTGTCATTAATCCCCCTCAGAATATTTTTCCTTACTTTGAGCACAGTTACATCACCCCTCTTGTCACTTTCTGAAGCAGTTCTGGAAGTCTCCCTTCAGGTCCTCAATTGTGCTGTTGTGGCTGCCTCGATGCTGAGTCAGTCCAAAGTGTTCACCTCTCACGGCATTTTAATTTGGGGGAAAAGTCTGAAGTTGCATGGTGCCAGGTCTGGCAAATAATGTGGGTGAGGACACAGCACAGTGTTTTCACTTGACAGAGATTGCCATAAATATTTGATTGATGAGGAATTATCATAAAATATGGCAAGTGATTCAAATAAAAATTTAGTACAGTAAAAACAAACTGCCACTAACCCCCTTCAGAATTCTCAAAATACTGCCCTCTTTAAGTACAGATGTACCATGGTCCTTGGCAATGTGTTTTTACTGCAATGCTTTTATTTTAATTTAAACATTCATGCTATTTTTCAATCATTCATTGTAACTTAAATCCTATCCAAACAACTAAACAAAAGATTATTAAAAATACACTTATAAGGTGGGAGTGAAGAAAACCTACCTGAGGAAGATATAAAATATTAAAAGCCCAAAAGGCAGATAATCACCTGTTTGAGCAATAATAAAGCTGCAAAGGAAACTTCTGCTTGCAAAAGACATTCTAAACATCAATAGACAACTGACAGCCTGAAAACATATTTGCCTCATATTAGCAAAAGATTAGTATCAATATGAGTCAGTAGGAAAAAGATAAACACTCAGAAAGATGAGCAATAATATTAAAAAGCAATTTATAGTAAAAGAAATATAAACTAGGTGTGGTGGTGCACACCTATAATCCCAGCACTGGGGAGGCTGAGGCAGGAGAATTGCCATGAGTTAAAGGCCAGCATAAGTTACATAGTGAGACTCAGAGAGAGAGAGAGAGAGAGAGAGAGAGGGAAGGGAGAGATGTTCAGTAAACCCTACCAAAATAATCAACCTCATAGGTAATGTAAATGGGTGTGCTAACACATTAATGAATTTTCACCCATCAGATTAAAAGTTATACAAAAGCTTGACATCCCAAGCTTTTGTAAAGATGTGGCACATGGACACATTGATACCCTGAGGTAAGGGAGAAAGTGTGAGGTTTTAGAATACAGTGGACCCCAGAAATTCACAGGGTTGAAGCCCTAGATCACTTGCAAATTGTAAAAAATCATGAATTTCAAATACAGTTTTAAAAAATGCCTATCAATGCCTGTTTTTATAGTTTAAACACTAAATATGCTGTGTCTCCCACAGTTATGTAATTTAATTTGATAAAATACTGTGCTAATAAAGCCTTAGAGAGTGCGGGGTGTTTCGGCAGCATCTTAGGGATTGTGGGGTTTTAAGAAGAACAAAACTAAGAACACTGGTGATAGTATCTGTTATTATGCAGGAAGGCAGGAGCATCTGCCCGAAATGGGTCACAGGGCAGCAGCCATTCCGCAGCAAGGAGAATGGAGTACCGCTCTTGGAATGGCTGCTTGCCCACTTCCCACCACAAAAACAACTGGGGAGTATACTTGTGGATTCTCTGAAATCACAGGGGATTCTGCGAACAATTATTAGACTCTAAAGAAAGATCCGCCAGTGGCTGTGGCCCAAACTCCAAAGTATGACTTCACAGGGGGGTTGCAGTGCTTCTTCCGCTTGTTATCTTACATGGGCACACACGCACACACACAGGTTGTGTTTACACAGAAATATGTGAGAATGTGGAAACACTACTGAAGAGATAGGGCCAAGCAGTTAACCCCAGTTCACCTGGGGAAGAGCAGCGAGGAAGGCAAGAGGTAGACTCTCAAACCTTTATTTGCCACATTTAGGTATAGTTTTCACTTTTCATAGTGAAGGTCCACTCATGCTTTTCATGTATAGCAAAGGTCAGAGAAACACAATGGGGTGTCTTTTGGACGTTAAAAGAATGGTAGGAGGAAGATTGTTTCCTTTGCAAATATTCTTAATGTCGTAGCTAACTCCTATGACTTTAAAACTGTCACAGGGCCAAGACATGCAATATTACAATTTATTTATGGTTAGCAGAATCCCCAAACCAAATCTGACAAAAATAACACATAACTAAGCCGAGATTTATACTCATAAGCTCACATGCAAACATTTAAAAGAAGGTATTAGAAAGTCCATGTAATAATAAAGTAATATGCAAAACTTACTTAATAGCATGATAAATATTAATGCTGTCATAGGTTAAGAGACAAAACACCTGACCATTTAAAGGTGGTGTTTCTAACCTTGATTCACTCATTTGAAACATTTATGTTGAATTAGGGGTTATTTTCAGTTTTGTATAAAACCAAACACTAATATGATAAGGTACAAGGAAAGAAATTCTAGATATAAGAAAAATAGATGTTCAAGTTTCTGTTTGATAACAATAGAAAATAATTTCATGCTGAGGAAAACCAGGGGTATTATCATTCAAGATGAGAGCAACACAACAAATTATTCCTGTTATTAAAGTTGTATTCAACAAGTGCTACCTGATATAATAAAATTGGTAAAAGAAATGAGTCATATATTGGAAAGGAAAATCACAGTATTCAATTATAATTATTTATAGGTGTATGTGATTGTCTATTGGGAAAATTGAAGATAATTGGTTGAAAAAGTATTAGGAGATAAGCATTCAGTAAGGCAGCCAGTTACAAGAGCTTCCCTATGCACTAGCAACATTCAGGTATATAATTGGAAAAGATGCCATCATAATTGCAAAAGATGTGTCTAGGCATTAGCAATAGAAAATGCACAGGATTTATAACAAGAAAATGATAGAACTCTGAGGATGGAAAAGAAGTCTAGCCACGTTTCTAGGGGGATAATCTCAGGATTATACAGATCTTAATTCCCTAAATTATATTTATAAGTGCAATACAATTCTAATAACATAGTAATGTAATCTGGAGGAGGGTTTAAAAGTGGTTCTTAAATTTTTATTCTTAGAATTTTTTATTGACCGCTAATCATCATGCATCTTTATGGGGCACAGTGTGATATTTTATACATTTATACATTGTGTTTTGATAATTCAAGATACTTGGGTTATCTACCATCTCAAACATCTATCATTCCTTTCTGAAAAGAATAAAACTTTATTTTTTCAAAATTATACACGTTCAGTTTAATGGTGCTGAGTTCTGTTAGCTTAGAACAGCAATCCTCAGCTTTACAGCCTCTGATTCTCACTCCTGAAGCCAATAATTTCCAGTAATTTAATGGTTTTTACTGGTGTCTACATCTCTATTTTTAGAGAAGTGGATTTTTAAGCTACTTTTCTTCGTGGTACTGCAGGTTGAAATATGGACCAAACTACATCTCCTACCCATTTTATTTTATTTTATTTTATTTCTGAAACTTAAGTTGCTAAATTGCCCAGGCTGTCCTCAAACTTTTGATCCTCCTGTCTCAGCCTCCCAGAGTGCTGGGATTGCAGGTGCATGTCATGATACCTAGCTGGCTACTTAAATTTCATTTTTCTTTTCCAGTTTGAATATTATCCTGAACTATCAACATGGAAATAGGATTTAATTTTTTTACCCTTTCCTCAAATCCCTGCTTGTCTCTCTCCTCCCAAATACACACCACACAAGTGCACAGGAATTTCATCTTCTCTTTCTCCTGATAATGTCTTTGGCTCTTCCAATACCCAATGTTAAAATTAGAATGTCTGCTATTATTCATGGGTACGTTTCAGAGCATCCTACAATTTTCTTTCATATAATTTGACTTTCCAAGATGAGTAATTGCCCACTTCTTAAAGTTGATGCATAATAGTTGTGCGTATTCACAGGGCAAAAGTGATGGTTTGGTATGTGTATGTGGAATGCAGTGCCAAGTCAGGGTTATTAACATAACTATCACCTTGCAAAGGCAGTAACATGACCAAAGTATGTTATGTGCATGTATGACTGTGCCTAAATGAAATTCATTAATCTATATAACAAATACGCACTAATAAAATATATTTCAAAGGTTTCTTTCTAGCTATTTGGGAATATACAACACATTATTATTAAAACTTGCTGTGCAATAGGCACTAGCGCTCATTACTGTCTACCTGTAACTGTACCTGCTAAGAATAGTCAACTGTCAGTGGTGCTTTATTGTTGGAGAGAGAAAGAGACAAAGAAACAGTAGAGACCAAGACAGAGAATACAGAGACAGACAGAAAACTCTTCACACAGAGAAGCACTTGAGGGCAATGTAAGAATTCTGTTTTTGCCGACATGCATCCTGGATCCATCCTCCCACTCCATGCTGGATTGGTTGCTCTTTAGACTCCCTGCTTGTGTGAGCCCAGGGCCTTCCTTGCAAGATCAGCCTTTGTTGGATGTAACGTTCTCTTTGCTGGTACTGGATTCTGCTTTGGTGCTGGAGTTCATGTCTTCGTCTTTTATTATTTCCAGTCCTTTGAGGGGAGCACTTTCTCTTGCAGATTCCTGGGGACAACCACAGAACTGGCCTCTGAGGAAAATGCTACTGCCATTGCCCCGCCATGCCCTGGAGACAACCGCTATCGTTCTGACCCTTCCATCCCAGACAAAGCACTGGTACCTGCTAGGAACTGCTTGCTCACTGAAGCCCAGGAGCCTCTGCACCTGCATATCAGAAATTCTACCTGGCATTTTATTTAAAAATTAATCCATAAATACATCTTTACAAGTTATATTTCTAAATGTTAAGGGATGTTAATATTAAGAAAGCCTCCTCCATTCTTTTTACACATGTCGGAATACTTTGAGGTCAATCAGATAGTGACCAAGTGGATTCTAAGTTAGTGAGTACAACCAACCTTGTGCGAAAAATCTAGTTTAAATCTTAACTCATACAGTTTTTAAAAAAACATTGCAACAAGGACTTTCTACTTTGACCAAAACTTTAGTCAGGCTTCTCTGAATTCTCTGCTTGGCTAGGTCTGTCTTTGAGACTCCTTCCCAGTCCTTACAGAAAGCTGTCTGAGCAAGAATCCTGCTGAGCCAGTTTACGGAATATCCTCCCCACCTGGACTATGACCACGCTTGCTGTCCCTCTCATCTTCTTCCAGCAATAATTCCATCAAATTGACTTAACCAGAATCACTTATCTGGATTTTTCAACATATCCACTCTGCTTGTAGTAAGAAATCCCACTTGTCCTTGTGGAGTTAGTGTTGCATCCCAGTCCCACTCTCTCGCTGCACTGCCCTGTCAGAGATATTGCCTTGGCTGCCTCCTCTTTCAGGAAAGTCCACCTTACCTTCTTTCACAAGCATCATGAATGAGTTTTTCTTTAATAATAGCAACCATGATCTAATTACAAAGTTGTAAATCACCAGTTCTGTACAAATATTAAAACATTCTAACTCTTCAAATACATTAAGAAAGCTTAGTCCTTGGAAACAAACCTAGGAAGTAATTAATTTTTTTTTTTACAAAATACAGAATGAATATAATTTCAATTTAAATTTTTGGTGACAGATACAAACATAATAGCTAATATTATCTATTTATAAAGTTGTAAGAGCATGGAAACTAGACTAATTTTTTTCAGTTTTATTTAATTAAAAAGTAAGAACCATTTCTATGACTCCAGTAACATTTCCTAACCAGTATTCAACTGAAGAATATCTCTAACATGGTGATGAAATATAAACATGACAGTATTTTCTGAAAGTTGATGGGCATAAATTTCTTAATGGAAGTTTGATGACAGGACTCCAATCTAGACCCATCAATCAGATGATCAGCTTTACTTTTCCAGTTTTGTGCAGTATTCTAGTTTTCATAGCAAACTCTCTGCCTTCTGGAACTAAAACATGGAAAACTTCCCTTATTCTCAGAGTTGAGACATTTGTGTTAACTTCAGTCTCTCTCTGGAGAACATGGGATTTGGTTGTAAGTGCTGTAACACACACAGGGAAAATGAAAGTAAGGGGTTATATAATGATCACTGTTTCATGCACTGTGCTACTTCAGTTCTAAAACATTAATTAAAGAAGATAGTTGTGAAATACTTTCATGTTCCAAGTTAGACCAACTTTGAATTGAATATTATGTATAAGTAGTTATTTAAAATTTGTTCTTTACAATAGTTTTGGAACAATATGACCTCAGAGGACAGGTAAGGAAAAAGCATAAGTGGTAGGACAGGATTTATGAGCAATGTTACAAGGTTTTTTTACCTAGTGCTCTGGTTTGAATGCTTGTCTCCTCCAAAACTTATTCCAAAATTTAATTGCCATTGAGAGGTGCGATCTTTTGAAATTGTTTCAGTCATGAAAGCTCTACCCTCATGAGAGGATTAATATTAAGGAGGAAATGGTTCACCCCGTCTTGCTCTTTCTTCATCATCTTAGATTTCCCAGCTTCAAAACTATGAGCAATAAAATTGTGCTTGTTATAAATTATCCAGTGACATGTGGTTATGGCAGCACAAAATGGACTAAGACAAGTTATACACCCACATTTTAATGCAGAAGACAGTGGTGGCTAAGGGGTGTGAGAGTGGCTGATGGGCCAGTTCTACAAGGAAACCTCATAATTGCTTGTGTCAGTCCGTGCTTGCTAGAGAAACAGACATAACGTTATGTAATGTAAGACACATAAATATATAAAGATTTACAAGGTAGGCTTACAATGGCTGCTGCAGAGTCAGGTGTGGGAGAGTGACAAGGGCTGTTTGCACACTGGAGATCCAAAAGATCCAGTCAAAGGTCAAAGGCCTGGAGCTCACTGAAGTGTCCCAGGTGAGTCTGTAACAGAAGGCTGAAGGTCTAATCTAGAAGCAGGAAAGGACATCTAAGGTGGAGGCAAACACGGCAGCTGCTCCAAAGGAGCAGAAGCAAGCTGATTTTCTTCATTCCCCTTTCTTGCCATTCAAGGAATGAGCCTAGTTTTTGGTGCCATTCACACCCAGGCTGGGTCTTCCGTCTTCAGTACAATCCAGAATGTTGTGGATCCAATTAGTTTGGGATGTTTCTGACTCCAGTGAACACAATCAGTTAACACCGGGGCTGTAATACCCATAATGATGCAAGTTCTGTTGGGTGAGATGGTCTGAGCTGGAAGTCTGAGCGATTCTACACGAGAACACAGAGCAGAGGGGGATGTGGTGGGGCTGAACATGACTCCCTTGGGGGCAGAACTGGTACACACAGGACAGAGTAGGGTTATTGAAAATAACCATGGCTCCTCTGCCGCCTGCTGATGAAAGAAAGGGTTCTGTATAATTGAGTTGCACTCATCTAGGTCTTTAATTTTCTCAATGCTTAACTTCATTTATTTTCTATGATCTAACAATCTCTATCTTAAGCTTCCATCCTATTTTATAGCAAAAAGTTAACTGAATCAGTTCATCATATATCCAAGTTCTGAGGGACCAGGGTAGGGGTCTTAAATTGGCTTGAGGTGTCAAGTGGCAAGAGTGTAGCTCCAAAATACCGCTTGTCCTATGTGCATTGGCTGTCACAGGTACCATGTGGATCCTGATCATTGCACAGAACCAGCTGTGGTGTCTAGCTTCCTACGAGGTCTTGGCTTCCTGGGCCTTCTACTGCTGTATCCCCTCATGGTGGCTATGAAATCCCTTCAAGTTCAGTGTGCTCAGATAAATTTCTCAGCCTTCCGGAGTGACTCTTGTCACTTTAGGATATCTCATGTCACCCTGGAGCCCTGAAACTTAGCAATTGTCTCAACTGCTGTCTGCCTAGACAGTGTGTCAAACCAATAATGGCTCAAAGTATTATTTCCAACTGTCTTAAGGCCAGTTACTAAGTTATGAAGAAGTGAGGAGTTGAGGTGGCGTCAGGCCACGTTGACCCAAGGGACAGTTCGACAATGCACTTAAAGACATTCTCCCTACCCTGCTTCTGTAC
Organism: Dinomys branickii; assembly: GCA_004027595.1. Classification (NCBI taxonomy): domain Eukaryota; kingdom Metazoa; phylum Chordata; class Mammalia; order Rodentia; family Dinomyidae; genus Dinomys; species Dinomys branickii. The sequence continues at coordinate 25,430 of PVLD010018608.1, read as the reverse complement.
TGTTTTTCTAAAGCAAGATCCTGTTTCTTTCATCAGCAGGTGGCAGAGGAGCCACGGTTATTTTGAATAACCTTACTCTGTCCTGTGTTTACCGGTTCTGCCCCCAAGGGAGACACGTTCAGCCTCACCACATCCCCCTCTGCTCTGTGTTCTCATGTAGAATCGCTCAGACTTCCAGCTCAGACCATCTTACCCAACAGAACTTGTATCGTTATGGGTATTACAGCCCCGGTGTTAACTGATTGTGTTCACTGGAGTCGGAAACACCCCAAACTAATTGGATCCGCATCATTCTCAGTTGTACTGAAGGCAGTAGTAAATATCAAACCTTTAGATAAAACTGCTTGAACCGAGAAAGAGAGCCTTGGTGGAGATGAGGAAAACTTTGCATAATTAATGCTTTAAAGTTTCACCCTGCCATACATGTGTGGAAATAGAGATGAGGTGGTGTGGGGTGGGAAATTCTATAGGTGTTGTAGCTGTCAGCAGAAGTTAGGGATTTATCTTTTATAATTAATCAGGTTTTCATGGTTCTTTCTTAAGAACTAACAAGATTGCTCCCATGAGTCTTTCGTTAGAATGAACTGGACCATGAGTCTACTTCTGAACCAATTTTCAGTAGAGAATTGAAATTACCCTTGGATCCAAACCGGGTTGAACTCTGAAGCTGCAAGTGGAATCTCTGTCTCCTGAGGTACCTGGCTACTTGGGGGAGAGATGAGTGCCTGAATAAAGAATGAACGTGTTAGGCGGAGAACAAGGAAGGTGGGTGCTCGCTACGCAGCAATGTCAATCAGAATCTCGTTAGGAAGATGAACAACTCTAGGGATTTCAGTCAGAGTGGGATTTAGCACAGGGAATTAACCTACAAAATCATTAGAGAGAATGAAAGAGCAAGGTGATGTGAGTAAGGTGGTGTGAGTCCAAGCTCAGGAAGAGCTGAAAACTGCGGCCGCTGCTGCAGGAACAGCCTTTTCAGTCGTGGACTCCTCTGTGTCCATGCTGCCTCCCGTGCGAAGGGCACACTGCTGCCATAGTCAAAGCTAAAGGGCGTGGCTCTGATGTCCTTCCCTTTAATCTTTTTCCTCTGTGGTGCTGGGGGCTGAACCTAAGACCTTCACCCTGAGTTACTTCCTCAGCCATATCTTTATTTTTATTTTGAGACAATGTCTCAGTAAGTCACTCAAGTGCCCAGGCTGAGCTCAAAATTGTGATCTTTCTGTCTCAGCCTCACAGAGTGCGGGGATTACAGGCATGCAGCAATGCACATGGCCCTTCCCTTTAATCTTTTTTTTTAAAAGATATATTGAGATATAATTTATATGCTAAACAATTTATTCATTTAAATTATATAATGAAATGCCTTTAATATATTCACAGAGTTGTGATTCCACCGTTTTAGAACATTTCATTACCTCAAAAAGGACTTTCTGCTTAGATACCAGCTTTCTCTTATGCCCTTTTTCCCCAAACTTGGACAACCATTGACCTACTTTTAATTTCTGTAAATTTGCTAATTCTGGATCTCTCTTATAGAGGGCATCTTACCATAGTGCTCCTTTACCATTGGGTTCTTTCACTTAGCACATTGTTCCCAGCGTTATGGTTGATTCAAGTTGTAGTGTATGTCAGCACTTTGGTTTTGTTGCCAAATAATATTCTATTCTACTGATGTACTGCATTTTTTTAGGCATTTATTAGCTAAAATACATTTGAGTTGATTCTGCCTTCTGGCTACTGTGAATAATAGTGCATTGTCATGAATGTACAAGTTTTTATGTAAAAATATAAATATATGATAATATACCATATATATCTCTATCTTTCTATATATATGTATATAGTCAGAAGTGGAATTGCTGAGTGATATGGTGACTCTATGTTTAGCCTTTTTAAGAGTTGCTGAACTGATTTTCAAAGCAGCTGCAATACTTTACGTTTCTACCAGCGATGTATTTTTTCCACTTTCTCACCAATACTTGTTATCTATAATTTAAAATATTATCATTAAGGTAGCTTTTTTAGTGGGTATGAAGTGGTATCCCATTATGATTTTGATTTTGATTTCCTTCATGGTTAACGAGGTTGAACATTCCTTTTTTTAGGTTGAGCATTTTTTGTTGTGTTCATTGGTCTTTTGTATGGTATCCTGTCTGGAGAAGTGTCTCTTTAGATACTTTCCTCACATCTTAATTGGATGGTTACTGAGGTCATAGATCATTTTGAGTTAATTTTTTACATATGGTGTGAGGGAGAGCTCCGACTTCATTCTTTTACGTGTGGCTGTCCAGTGACCCCATTGTTTTCCTTTAATCTTGTGAAAATCCTTTGTTTTAGCAGGTCCTGAACTGAAATCTAGAGAACAAGGGAGACAAGGCAGTGTAGGTCTGGTTTTCTAGTCCCTCTGATCCAAGGCGAAGATCTGAAGGGTGGGAACCGACACACAGTATCCAGCACACAACTAACACAAACATCAGAGCTCTGTGGGAGTATGCTGCTTCCTGGATGCCTAGACAGAAAGTAGGCCACCAGTCTCCTTTGTTCAAAGATTTTAAACCTATCAAAGACCAAGTCTTGGAAGGGAATAAGATGTAGGGCCCACTCACTTCATTCTGGTCTTCTCATTTCTGATCTTTCCACTGCCGCGTGCAGAGAATTCTAAAATTGAGTCTAAAAATACTACCGTATATCTTTCCAGATATTCTTGCTTTACATGTTTTTCTACCTCTTTCCCCTCTAAATATCAAACTTTTGGGTGAAACTGCTTGAATCGAGGAGTGCCTTGATGGAGAGGAGGAAAGCTTTGTATTAATTAATGCTTAAAAGTTTCACCCTGCTGTACATGTGTGCAAATAGAGATGAGGTGGTGTGGGGTGGGAGATTCTTATAGTGTTTGCTGAAAGTAACAGTAAGGACCGTGCTAAAACAAAACAACAAGAATTCCTGCCGCTGGGTTGGGGGTAGAGCTCAGTGGCAAGGAGGCGTGTGCTCAGCACGCACAAGGTCCTGAGTTCAGTCCCCAGTGAGGCCCTCCAACCCATTCCTCCTGCTTTGAGAAATGCGTGAGGTAGTAGGAGATGCTACCTTTACAAATACATTGCACTGCTTTTTTAAAATTTTGGAACAATTTGAAATACACTATGGTAAACTTTTACAAAAATGAAAGAAAATCTTAAATGTACATGAGATTGTTTTAGACAGATTATTAGACAATATAAAGCAATCCTTTGCCTCATATATTGGGAAGATGGTTTCATGACTGTGATGTTTTATGTCAGAAATGATAAGGCTTTGGGAAAAGGAATTGAATAATTATAGATGAGGAGCTAAAACTAACAGGTTGGTGGGACATTCATACCTTTGCTGGAGATTTCCATTTGCGACTAAGCAGTTATTAGGGGTAATTTAACAGTGATTTTACAACTGCATTTTATAATGAACCCTAGCATACTAATATAGACTGAATAGTTTAAATATCTTGGAGACTTTAAAATTTGTTCAGCTTAAGAGCTTAGTTGAAGAAAGAGAAAGAGAGAGAGAAGGTAGGCTGTAGGATTGCTTTTACTGAATTCTAAATTTAGTTTAAATATATTTCTAATCCTTTATTCCAGGAATATTTTCTTGAAAGTGCATTTGAATTTTATAATCTGCGTACCTGTATTAGCACAGGGATTTAGATGGGCAGAAGCATGCTTACTGAGTTTTCACTGTGTCAATTTTTGGCCTAGGTAATTTGGTAAATAATTAGTTAATTATATTCAGTCTGATTCATAAGCTACTTAGCTTAAATCCAGTATGATCACAAAAACTGAGTAAATATTCATGGCCAATAAAAAAGATTCCACATATGTTATGTTTGAGAAGGCAGAGGAATCTTGCCATGTCCCTAGAGCATGCGTGGAATGATCATAGGACACTGATGGCAGAAATTACAAAGGAACAGACTGTGCGCAGAGCAACAAAATTCAGTTGCCCCTTTGGGCCTCTGACCGAGATAGAAAGATTGCTCCTTAAACTGATTCTCTGGTGAAATAGTGTGGGAAACATCCCACTCCCACTTGTTTGAAATGTTCATTTTAAATACAGGTCCAAGGTGGTCTCACATTACATATGAGTATAAGTAAACTTCTAAGTGAGCAACAGAAAGGAAAATTGTGTTTGAGGACCGAAAGATGTAGTATTAACACACATCTCAGGGGAAATTCAGAAAAGAAACCAGCACACTCAGGGTATTTCTAATATGTAGAATATACTACCATCTTATTTCGTTTCCTATGATAGGCCGAAGAGGAAAGCATTGTTCTGCATGTGGAAACATTATCTGAGATGTATTTATTCCAGTTTGTCTGATTCCTATTTGCTACATTTTCATAGCACTCTCGAGTGCAAGATAGAAACACCATTCACCTTAGCTAGTAAGCACAAAAAGTGTATTGTCTCATAAAACAAAAAGCATAGTGCAGTACTCTGTAGTCAGCACCATTGGCTGCAGGCATAGTTGGATATGGGGGATCTACAAAGTGGGGCTCTTTTCTCTCTGGGTCTTAGTTCTGCTTACCTGGATGTTGTACTCTCTGTCTAGCAGGCTTGTATTTGTATTTTTTCTTTCAGTCCTACAGAAAAAAAGAGAATTCTCTCTCTAAATTGATAAAAACCCCAGTATTTAATCTCATTTTTCTTTTAGCATGGTTTAAGTAATCTAACCAGCAGGCAATAAAGAAATTAAAAAGAAAAGTGAACACACAGAAAATGTGTATTTCAGCAAATATGAATTCTAGCCCCTAAGCCATATACATATGTGTGTGTGTGTGTGTGTGTGTGTGTGTGTGTGTGTGTGTATGTGCATGCTATAGATTGCAGAATAACTGCACTAATTATAAGATTGTTTTTTACATGGATCATGCACCTAGATAATGACAGTAATCAGTGCTGGTCAGGAGGATTCCTGAAGTAATAAATGATCTTTACTTCTCCGCTGTTGAAAAGGTTTTAGTTACATAATAAGGTCAAACATATAGGTTATTTGGCAACTATACAATAATGTATTTTATAGCACACTTTTTAAAAAATATGTTTGGCTTCCTGTACATGAATCACAAACTCACTCAGAGAGAAATTAGGGCAACAACACCTTTCACAATAGCATCTCCAAAAAAACGAAATACTTGGGAATCAGTCTAATGAAGGATGTAAAAGACCTCTACACTGAAAACCACAGTACTCTGGAAAAGGAGATTGAAGTGGCTATAAGAAAATGGAAAGATATTGATTGCTCTTGGGTAGGAAGAATGAATATAGTGAAAGTGGTCATAATTCCAAAACCATTATACAGATTTAATGCAATTCCGATGACAATTCCAATAGTGTATCTCACAGAATTAGAGAAAACAATCCTAAAATTCATTTAGTACCAGAAGAGATCCAGAATACTAAAGACAATTCTGGACAATAAAGGTAAGGCAGGGAGCATCACAATCCCTAATTCCGATCACAATTCCAATAGCGTATCTCACAGAATTAGAGAAAACAATCATAAAATTCATTAGAACCAGAAGAGATCTAGAATACTAAAGACAATTCTGGACAATAAAGGTAAGGCAGGGAGCATCACAATCCCTGATTTGAAATGACCCTATAAAGCTACTGTAATAAAAACAGCATAGTACTGGCAAAAAAAAAAAAAAAAAGACCTGAGAATCAACAGAACAGATTAGGAGATGCAAAAATAACTCCAGACATACTCAGCCACCTTATCTTTGACAAAAGTCCCAAAAACATTCACTGGAAGAAAGATACCTTCGTTAATAAATGGTGCTTGAAAAACTGGCTTTATATATGTGGAAGATTAATATTGGACCCTTATCTTTCACCATACACTAAACTAAATTTGAAATGGATCAAAGATCTAAATATTAAAACAGAAACATTAAATATGCTGGAAGATAGAATAGATAAAACTGAAGACTTTGGTGGAGGCAAAGACTTTATGAATAAAACATTAATCTCCTGGGAACTAGCACAAAGTATCAACAACTGGGATCTCATCTTATTAAAAAGCTTTTGCATAGCATGAGAAACCACCAATAGAGTGAAACGACTAATTTCTCTTAGTTCATTGAAAAGAAAGTTCATGTTAATATTGTTTGGACAATTAAATGTTTATATCTTCTACTCTAAGTAACTAATTTAAAGATAACAACATACAATGTATTAACCATTGTTATCCTTCTATTATCTTATTTTGAAATTTTGTTTTACTTTTCTTCTCTTTAAAATAAAAAAGAAAAAATTTTTGGAAAGCAAATAGCTACCTTGTACAGGCAGAATGTCAGTACTTTGTATTCACCTTTATAATATACAAGTGATTCAGTAGGCAGGAGGCACATGTGGCTATTTAAGTTTAAAACTAATGAATTAGAATTAAATTAAAATTTAGTTCCTTGGTCACATTAGCTATACTTCAAGTGCTGAATGGCTGTACAAGACTAATGGCTATCATAATGAACAGTGTAATTGCAAACCATTTCCATTGTCACAGAAAGTTCCTTGGGAAAGTTCTGGAAATCTGTCTCAGTTCTTTTTTTTTTTTTAAACTAAATCTAGTGCTCTTAAATAACATTAAATAACAGCATGAAGAAACAACTTGTACAGAATATGGTATTTTCTATAAGAAAATAGACCTAATCTTAGAAAAGTCAATATCTTGGGAATTTCTATGAGAAAATTGATCTGATCTTAGAAAAGTCAAAGCTCTGAAAAAAAGAAATGGGAGCAGAGGGGACTGTTCTCAATCTTAAAAAGTTCAAGAAACCTAACAGTAAATGGAATGCTCAATTCTTGACTGAACAGAAACAAGTAAAAACATTCTTTTTGTTGTGTTGAAAAGGAAATTTGAGAATTGGCTAGAAACTAGAACTAATGTTCTGAAGCTATACCCTTCTGTTAGGTGATAGAGATACTGTGACTTTGTAAGAGTACTGTCTTAGTGACTTTCACTGTTGAGACAAAATACTGGACACCCAAAGTTAAAGAGGGAAGGGTTTATTTATCTCACAGTTTGTAGAGGTTTCAGTCCTTAATTAGGCAGCTCCAAGGCAGGATGGTGTGGCAGATAGGCATTGAAGAGGAAAAACAGTTCATGGTAGGCAGAAGGTAGCATGGCAAGGGAGAAGACAAGCCTCTTTTTGTCCCTGATACTGTATCTAGCCTACCAGGATTAGGGCAGTACCAAACCAATCAGTGGACTCATTTAGTAACCACCCACCCCTAATCCTAGCACCTTAGTCTGAGCATTGCATTTGGTTTTTGTGTTTTGTTTGTACTGGGAATTGAACTTAGGACCTTATGCTTGCCAGGCAGGCACTTGTGCCCCTGAGCTATATCCCCAGCCCAAGCATTGCACTTGGAATCAACCACACATTCTAGATTCAACTATGTTTATAAAAGTCCTACCTATGACCACATGAGGCTTTGCCAGGGGTATTCAAACACAAGCCACAACAAGCATAAGTCTTTGGAGATTGAAACCGAAGCACTTAGAAGTGATCTGTCTTGATATTTTAAGTTTACTGTGGAATGGTAGAAAAACACACAGAGAGAGGGTGAAGCAGTTATGAGACAATACAATTTAAATATCCAGGTGGTAAGTATTTTTGTTTCTAATTTTCATGTATTTAAAAACCTCTAAGTTGGAAAGATTTTAAAAACCTATCTTAAAAAATGGGCTTTGCCTTTGGTATTATACTTTGAAAATATTTTCTCAAACAAATCACTGCGGAGCTGGGGATATAGCTCAGTGGAATAAGCGCCTGCCTAGCAAGCGCAGGGTCCTGAGTTCAATCCCCCGTACCGCCAAAAAAAAAAAAAAAAAAAAAAAATCAAACAAATCACTGAGACATTATCTTCTAATGTTTTTTATGGGTCATTTCTTTTACCATTTAGGTTTTTTAGTCTATTTGCTTGGGAGTAATGTATGAGATTAAGGTTATGTTTATTGTAAGCAGTTGGATGGGTGGGCATATTTTGTTTGCTTCTTTAAATTCTTTCACTATATTTTTTCCTAGAAAGAACCCTTTGTTTTCATTAGGAACTCACGCCCTTCTCCTGGTTATGTGTTTTGGGTAGCACAGAAACAGAAAGCTACAATATTTACATTCTTTAATTTATCCTTGCCTAAGAATAACTAGAACAGAAACCATAGCCACTGTCGGTACTTTAGTAGGAAGCTCCATGAATGAGCCTCTCCCGAGAACGCAGAAGACAGCCTTCCATTCTGCTTGATAGACAGGACAAAGTTTGTGAGTGTTCAGCTCGGGATGATGCATCTTTACTGTGAAATGAAAGGTAAAGCTATATGTTCATTATTGTCTTATGTCAAAAAGTAGAGTTTCTCTGTGTTTCCCAAGAAGAGTGTTTCAGTCATGACTCGGAGAAGAACATAGAAAGCACCCTAGGTGTTCCAAGCAGAGGAATGATCTGGAAGGCATGAGGTACTTACACAGTTAAGAGCAAAAGGTGGTCGAACCAGGGGTCTACCATCTACTGTTGGTGTGTCTCTGTCTTCCAAGGATGTGCAGTGCTCGTACTCATCTTCTGTAGCCCCAGGTAGGTGGACCGGCTGGGACAGAGCCGCTGCAGACATTCCCACTCGGGGCCCGTGTGACACATTCTCCTGTTGGCAGCGGAAGAAGAGAAATGCTTCTTGTGTCCTTTCTGCGTTCTGTCAAGTGGCGTGCGAGTCTATCTCTAAGACAGAGCCTACAAATGCCTCCAGAACTCTGCCAGCAAGGGCATCAGAGGAAAAAAGAAATACTTCTCAGACTTCTAGACTGAGCAATGTAAGAGAGAGAAGAATTTATAAAGTGGGGTATGTGCAAACACACAAGTCCTGGGGAAAAGCTGAAGGACTGTCCTGCTATAAGTAAGTATTTATTTTAAAAATTCAAGGTATTGTTGACAGGAAACACAGAGAGTGGAATCTGTTCTTTATAGGAAAATGTATTTGTGAGACTATTGATGCTGAAACCGTGGAAGTATAAACCATGTTTGTCCTACAGGAATGGTCTCACCCATCCTCCAGTAAGGAGCTTCCTGTGACTTCACTGTATTTAGCAAAGCTGCTATTCAGATGGGTCAGCCAGCCCAGCGCCTGCCAGATTGCCGGGTAGGGCTGGTCAGCAGAGAAGCCTGGCGAAGGCTCCACGACATCCCTTCTTTACCTCACTGTGCCCCATAAACACAGCTGTCTTTTTCTTAGTGCATTTAGAAAATAACTGGAAGCCATTGTGTTTTAGTAGAATCATCTCCTACTATTTTAATGTGAATAATATTCCACAATGTGAGGCTCTAACATAAATGTAAAAGAATTGTAAGGAAAGACTTTTAGAGGGTACTCACTCTTCACCTGTGTGTACACTTCATGAATATAGAAGCCTGTATATCTCAGGATAGAATATTGATATGCTAGGGGATAATGTTAGGTAAATAACAAAGCAGACTGATGTGAATTTCCTGACTTTCCAGAAAAGTTAAAGCCTTGATTAATTAATTCTTTCGCTGCAGCTCCTCCTCTGTTTCTTTGTTTTTACAGCAGGAGTTGAGATAATGATCATAATCTGAGAGATAAACCTGCTTCTTCCGAGAGATTCAGGCAACTCTGTGGTTTGGGCAAATATATTAAGTGAATTAAATAAATTCATGTTCAGAAGACTCTGATCTTAAAACTAATTTTTTACTTAGAAAAGATGATTTCCAAGTAGAAAATTTTTAAAAAGGCTTTACTGAGGTATAAAGCTTTCATTTGAAATATGTTCATTATACTTGAGAATTACTGTGCACCAGGGTATCTCCCAGCACTTGAGATATATGGGTCAACAAAATAGATAAAGATCCCAGCCTCTGAGAAGCTTATGTTCTACTGGGGGAAAGACAGGTACCAAACAATACACATAATGAATAGTTAAATTACACAGGACATTGGGAGGCGGAAAGGGGATCCGAAAAGAGAAAGCAGATGATGGAAAAGGGGTCAGGTGTGCTGGGAAGCCGGGTGGGCTGCGTACCGAATAGGAATGCTTGCCAGAAGACAAAGAAGTGAGCCGTCGGGGAGCACGCCGCACACTCCAGGCAGAAAGCAGCCAGGACTTTAGTGTGTGAACAAGTCCGAAGTGTTTGAAGAAAAGCCAGGAGAAAGCGTCTGGGCAGAGAGGAAGAAGAGAGTAGACAGAAGTGAAACTGGAGAGGTATTCGGAGCCTGTAGTGGACACCACTGTGCTTCGGGACCAGGGTGCACATTTCCCTGACTGCAAAGGTTGTTGGCTATAGCTGACTCTTAGCTGAGTTCCTTAACTGCAGTGCCCTAGTGGGGAAGCCCCCCGTTCCCCAGCTTATACTCTTTCCATGGATGCAGGCCTCATCCAGGAACTGTTCTGTGAGGGGTATAAGAACTGGGTGCACGCCTTGCTGCAAGCTGGCTCTGGAGGGCCCACTGCGGTGTAGTTTACGTTTGCTTCTGCCCAGTTCTGCTTTCTCTACCTCCTCACTGGTGCTTTCCTCCCACTCTGTCTTGAGCCTTTCCGAGCAGACTTTCACATCGAAACATACTCCACATGCAGCACCTATGAAGCCAGCCGACCTGGAAGCACTGGCTACATAATACCTGCACAGTAGCACTGACCCGATGTCGGATGGTGGTGTAGATAAGTCATTTCACTCAATCAAGCCTACTCTCCCCTCTGACTAGTCAATGTCAAATGATCTGATCAGTGTACTTTTCCTTGTATTTTTATGATTTCCAGAATGAGAAAAACAGTAACTTACCCATATTTATTTTTAAGCCGATAGCACATATGTAGGTGAAGAGTTTATCTATTGACTATCACACAATTCAGAGGTGTCTACTGTCTGTCAGTACCACTGAGACCTCCACTTACGGACAGCCAAACTCCACACATGAAGCAAAGACAGAAGCACGTACTTCATAATAATGGTTCAGTTTCACACTAAGTGTGAAAGTCCAGCTTTTTGTCTGGCTTTTGTTCACCTATTTTGGTTTCGTAGCAGCATGTGCTCATGGGGTCCTCATTATGCTGCATATTTACTTTCTGCCCTTGGTCTTCTCCCTGGGGTGTCTTCCTCTATTATGTGTCTGTGTCAGCAGCATCACCTTTTATATTTGAGAAATGCTCACTTTAGGAACAGGGTTTCTGCATGTAGTTGTTCAATATGTGTCCTGCACTCAGCTCCTAGCCAAGAGGGAGGAAGTTCTGCAATCCAGGCACGCTTTGTCCTCCAGTCCCTGACGGTGACCTGTAATCACCAGAGAGAAGAAAGACCTTTGCTAATATTGCCAATAGAGGAATGTATTTTCTTCTTTTTGACAACAGCACTGTATAGGCTTATTGCAGCCCTGCTTATAAGACTTGATGAGAAGAAGAAACTTCCTTGTAGGAAAGAGACCACAAAGGATGAATACTTGCTTCTGCAGTTTCCTTTGTTGCAAGGCATTGTACATGTGGCCATGGCCCAGCCAACCACGTACACCTACCACAGACTTTGGGTGAGGATCTTGGACAACAGAGAATTCTTTCTGGCAACACAGTGGAGGCAGTAGCCTCTCATTGTAGGAGACAGTGGCTGCCTCAGACTCTGTTGAGAGCTGGAGGGTCTGATGGGGAGAACGGCAGCACGTGACATCAGATGGCGGGGCAGGGCTTCCCAGACAAGCTCCAAAGCATGAGTTTAGCTCTGGGTCACAACCCCACGCTTTCCCTGTGCACTTTCCAATGTAGTCCTCAGCCTTCCTCCTGATGTTACCCTGAACTCCTGATTTTGGCTTCAGATACTCAAGGTTAGTTTCTTTGGTTCTGTGGTCAGCTTCCTGGAGAATCTGCACTCAGTGGGATGCTAACAGGAGGTCTTGTTATTTCTCTCATTCTTTTCAAGCATGCTTTGATGTAGTGTTGCTCTCTGTCCCTTTACAATGCATTGGGAAATTCTTGCAGCACTACAGACATTTGCAGGTTTGTAAAAGCCAAGGACAAGGGGATCCAGTTCATAGCTTGACACTCACCATATATCCATTTTCACTCTTCTTCTCCCTTTGGCCCATGGTTGACCAGCAGTGCAGATGGCCCTGCCCTGGGGGACTATGTGTGCCTCTCTCATTTCCTTATCTTCCTTTATCTTTGGGATCCATCTTTTCTATCTCTTCTTGATTGTTGACAAGGTCCTAGAGGAGGGATAAGGGAAGAGAATGATATTGTCTGGATGGCCACTTACTGGGTTAATAATATCCCTTAATTATTGTGGGCTGATCAGGTCCGCAATCTCCCTAATGAGTGTACAGCACAGGCTAAATAAAAAGAGGTGAATGGAATGATTTCAGGGCTCCAGGAGGATCAAAGCCCTCTCACAGTATTTGAGATTCTCTCAGGGCTAGAACCAAGACCTCTGGGTGGCCTGTATTTATTTGGTTATCAGAAGAAGGGAAGGGAGTATTCAAGAAGGGTGGAACCACTCAAGGACTTCTCCAAGTAAGGTATTAAATTAATCTTAATAAGGATTAAGTATATCCACCCAGGAGTGAGATGCCTGAGGCTATAGGTTTTCTCTAGTTGAGATCGGATCCAGGTGTCCTTGGCTGTATTCTTGTCTTATCCTTTGAGGCTTTCTGGCCTCATCCACCATTACAGGTTTAGCAGGGATTAGTGACTCACAGAGGTTCACTTACTATGAGTCTGCCATCCATTTTCAGACAAGGAACCTAGGCCTTGGACAGATTCACAAGTGAACTTGAAAAGCCAATTAATTAAGTCCTGCTCAGGGCTGCTTTGTAGTGGTTTCCATCAGGCACTGCTGCTGTGGTCCACACAAAATGGTCTATCCCACCTGCACAGACAGCCAGACACCACTAAGCATGGAGCATGGGTGGGCTCTTCAGGAGGCCCTGGTGGGGCTCACTTGCATGGGCCTCTGATATGGGAGCTAACCCACAGCTTGCTTCCTTCTGAACTTCCCTTCCCTGCCCTTTCAGTTTCTACCCCCGTGGTTATGCTCCTCTACTAGCTGGCAATCTTCTCAGAAGGGGGTAACAGTAAGGCTGCTAAGTCCAGTACCTTCAGTGGTGTTTGTTCCACCCCAAGGAAACACAGGCTCATGCTCCACCAAACTTCCCATGGTTGCCTTTTGTCAGTTGCTGTCGTCCTATTCTAATACACACACACACACACACACACACACACACACACACACACACGCATGCACGCACACATGCACGCACGGGGGGAGGGGTAACAAAGAGCTAGCTGTACGTGTTAGGAATAAGCAAAAGTCCAGCCAGGCGTAAGATGCTGGCTTCCACCTCTTGCTCATCTCAGTGATCATTTTTCTTGCCTCTCCCTCCATCCTTACTTGTCATCAGAAGGAAAAAATATTCCTTTTCACTCTCAGGAAAAAAAACACACCATTTGAATGATGACTTCCCCACGACGGGAATTCTGATAAACTAGACTTCTTCATTTTTTCCCTACCAGCATTGGGATGGGGAAGGAAGGGCTTACTGGTGCTATCAGAGCTAGTTCTTTGATGCCTTTTATTAAGTCCTGCCAGGGTTTGGATCCCCTGTTTAGAATATGGGCCATTTGTACTCCTTGACTCTGATATGATAGCAGTTCCCTGAGAAAATCCTATTTCCCATCCTGTTATGCTAGCAGTAAGAGCAGGATTCACAGAGCTTTGTCCAGGATAGTGTACTGACATCATAACATCCACTTTTTCTTCCCAGTGGCATCTTTTGGGACATTTCACCTCCTCTTTACTCTATGCTCTTGGAGGAATTGTCTGTCCCCCCAGTGTGGATGTATGAAAGGCCCAATTCTTCCTGTTTTCCTAAAGCATCCAGGAGGGAATGTGGAACTTGAGTTCAGCCAACAGATGTTCTCTCCTGTGACTCCAATCTTAAGAGCATAATATGAGGTCTATGGAAAGAGGCAGTTCAAGGGCATTAACCTCAGTGGGGGAAGCCTGGCCACTGTTTTCTGTTGGAGACCATGACTTTGATTCCTCTTTCCTGGTCCTCTCGAGAGGTTCTTGTTCACTTTCAGCTTTGGTCTAACAGCTGACCATTATTCTGGAATCCCTCGATAACATCACAGTTTCGTTTTTATTGGGTTAGTTAGACTTGGCCTCTGTTACTTGAAAAGAAGCATCATGACTGACACAGTGAGCATTCATATCCCAGACTAAAGGAGATGTCACACAAGATTGCTTTTCTGGTATGTGTCATTGTCACAGTGACCTTCAAGATGTTCTGTAAACTTCTTTTCATACATAGTTATAAAAAATTCTCAGTAAGCAAAATGCTTAGATTTGAAACTGCAATAGATTTATTCATTGTGTCAAATGTTGCAATTAGAAATGGCAATGCTGAGAAGATGGGGTATGCTTTTTACCTGCACCAAATTTTGCTTTTTATTTATTTATTTATTTATTTTTATTTTAAAGACAAAAGAATGGAGGCATATGAACCAGAACAAACCATAAACAATATCGAAAATACAAAATTATACAGAACATAGCAGGGAATTAGCACCGGATGTTGTATTACATAATGTCATCTTCACACTAGTTAACACACAAACATTAAAGGAAATACCAAATTATAGAGAAGATAGTAGGGAATTTGCACTGGATGCTGCATAACATAAAGTTATCTTCACTTCTGTTAATACAAAAACGATTGAGGAAATACAGAATTATAGAGAACACAGAAGGGAATTAGCTCTGGATGCCGTCCTACATAATGTTACCTTCACATGTTACTCAGTTACACAGATGATGGCCCATTTGATCATTCAATTTTCTCCTCCCTCATCTCTGTTGCCCTACCACTCAACCAGTCATCTTCCCTGTGATAATAACTGTATTCCTGGGTTTATCTATACTCCTGGACTCTCGCCTTGGGAAGAGATATAGCTACCTCAGACTATACTATAGCATACATGGGTGAATACAAACTGCCATGGTCGGAGGTGGAAAAGCACCTATGCTCACAGCAGACCACCTGGCTCCCCCCTGTCGCTGGGTTATGGGTGGGGGCGGGTCCAGTCGGTAGGGTGCCCTCAGCGGGGCACACAGAGGAGCAGCCACGGGGCCCACAGTGGAGCAGCGGTGGGGCCCTCAGCAGAGCAGCCGCGGGGCCCACAGTGGAGCAGCCGCGGGGTACGCGCCCCCATCAGGGCACCCTTGGTGACCCTTTCAGCTCTGTCCCGTTGCCTTGATGCCAGAGGCCCTTTCTTCTCCTCCCCCCACCCCCGATCTCCAGTATTACCATTCCCCTCCCCTTGAAGCTGGGCACTGGACGAACTTATGATGCTTGATATAAGGGCTTGAAATCTCCCCAGCCCGTTCTCACTGTGTTAGTTCAGGGTATGAACTGAGTTTAAAGATTAATTCCAGAATAGCGTTGGAGGATTTTCTCAGGTCTGCTGTATAGAGTATGTTGTTGTTTTTCAGACTCCTGGTCTGCTGGTTTTCATCTAATTTGTTGCTATGGGTTCATGCAAGGTTCATATGTGCAAGTTGTAAGGAGACCCTCTTGGTGCTCACATTAATAGTTTGGGGTGAGTCCTGAAGACCATGGATTTGTCCCATTGTTGCCAGGAACAGGCGGTGCTTGCTCAAGCCACTGAGACTCAAGGTGCTCCCAGAAAGAGTTCAGGGTGGGAGCTGAGTTCTGGCAACCCAGCTCGTGCTTCCTGCCTGATGTTGGAGTCAGAAGGGCGTGGAGCCATGTGATCCACCTCCATCTGCATCTCCCTCCCGTTGCAGTGCTGGAGCCCCCATCCACTCCTTGGCTGGATCCCTGGGAGCCGCCGCGGCTCACTGCTGAAGTTCCCCACTGCTCTCCGCCAGTAGCCGCTCACCCGGCAGAGAGGCACAGGGCCACCCCCTTGAGGCAGGTGCAGAGCCGGGCATGGTGGTCTGTGTACTAGTTGCATTGATTCTCTCCAGGCGCTGATTAGGAAGGTTGCCGCAGGGTGGGGACTCTGCCCCAGTGGCTGTCACAACCTCTCATTCTCACATTGGGTTTGACAACTGCTCCCAATCGCCATTGCCTCCTTTCCTGGCTGCACCCTCTTCTCTCCTGCCCTGGACCAGCTCTCGGATCTCCGCTCTCCCCTGGCCGAGTCAGGAGGCTTCTGTGAGTGTGGGCCTCCAAAACTGAAGCTGCAAATGCTGGAACTAGGGCACGCGGGCCATGGGTGTGCTTGGAGCGGTGACTTCCTCCTTCTCTCCCCCCGACTCCACCAGGGGGATCTCCGATCCTTTCCTCCAGCAGAGGTTTTGCTTAGTCTTTCTGATGACTTCAATTCCCATTTCAGATCCTTCCTGAGTTCAGGATACCCACCTCTTTCCCTTCTGTCCTTCACATGTTGCTATATTCCTATATTCCTTTATCTGAGTGGCATTCCTCTGGGAGGTTCTCTCTCTGCTGCCTACCCGGTCGCCATCTTGAAGTCCTCTTGTAAAATTTATTTAGTTATTTGTTACTTTCTAGTGAATTGACCATTACATTTCTAAAGTTCTGAAATGGCCAACAGACCATAGAAAGATACCACTTTAGGCTCCTGCCTGAAACCAACTGCTACAGAAAACTGCTGACCTTGATTCAGGGCCACTACTTGCACCAAATTTTGATATTTGTATATAAGAGATGGGGACATTTTTAACCACTTCCAACATGACATTATTCCAAAGGAGGTCTACTTTTACAAGAATATTGTAGATGGGTGTGCTGTGATCTCCAGTGCTGCCCCAAGTGTGGTACTGCACCAAGAAACATACCAGCAATGCCTTTACAAATTGCTAGATATGTTTAAAAATCATGAAAGTAATGTAACTTTTTTTTGAAGGAAGGAAAGGTTTATTTAGCTTACAGTTTGTGGAGGTTCCAGCCCATACTCAGCTGGCTCCAAGGCAGAGTGGCACATGGCAGACAGCAACAGTTCATGAGGCTACCCCCACCCAGGAGGGATGTAGCATTCACATAATCTCCATGCCCTCTTCTTGCTCAGGGTCAGGATGCATCCAAAGTAAGCACCCTGGCTCCCTGCTGAATCACATAGTTAATATTCTAAACTCAAATTGACACAATGAACAACATCCCAGAAGGGTAAGGGCATGTCCTTTTCACCCTAAGATGCAGAACTGCTGAGTCACTTAGTCAAACATCTAGACTCAAGTTGACACAATGTATGAACCATAACAAGTTTAACTTCTTTATCTCTTGATTGTTCTTGGTTTGAAGTTCACAGAGTCTGCAAATAGAATAGCTACCCCTTCTTTTTTCTGGGGTTCTGTCACATGGAGTATTGTTTTTCATCCCTTGCGATTTTATTCTATGGTTTTCCTTTTGAGTTACTTGTGTTTCCTGTACACAGCACATTGTTGGATTTTGTTTCCAATTGCTTCACAGCCTTTTGTTTAAGATCAAGTGGATTTTGTTTCTTGATCCACTCTGCCAGTCTGCTTCTTTTGATTGGTGAATTGAGGCTATTTTCACTGACTGTTAACTGATATGTATTGGCTTATCTTTATCATGTTATTTTCCTGTTGATTCCCTACTTTCTCCCTCTGTTTAGTTGCTTCCTCTGATTGGTGATTTTTTTCTATTGTTGTTCTTGAAATTGTGATCATTTTATCTCTCTAGAGTATCTTGCAGTACTCTTTGTAAGGCTGGCTTGGTGGTCATGAATTTCATCAGTTGTTCTTTGTCATGGAAGTATCTTATTTTTCCATTAATTTTGAAAGATAGTTTTGCAGGGTACGTCAATCTGGGTTGGAAGTTGTTTTCTTTCAGGACCTGAAATACTTCACTCCAAGTTCTTCTTGACTTTATGATTTGCTTTGAGAAATATGCTGTGATTCTGATGGGCTTTCCTTCATAGATGATCTGTTTCTTTTCTCCAACTGCTTTTAATATTCTGTTCTTTTGCTGAATTTCTGGGATCTTGATTATCATGAGTCTGGGTGTAGATTTATTTTGGTTATGGCTGATTGGAGTTCTATATGCCTCACTTACGTATGTCTGATTTTTCTCTCATGCTTGGGAAATTTTCTGCTACTACTTCTGCAAATAATCTTTTTATGTCATTTGTGTTGACTCCTGCTGTTTTGTTGGCAGTCTTATTTTGTTCTTCTTTGCATCACCTTGCAGCCTCTGAATTGTTATCTCCTGGTTCCTTGTTATTTTTAACAGATCTCACCTTTCGCAATCACTAGCTGCAGTGCTGTCTTCAAGGTCTGAAAGTCTATCTTCAGTTTCATTTAGGAGGTTTTGCCTGCTTTCAACGGGATTTTTAATTTCTTGGATATCTGTTTGAATCTGTTTCACACATTCTAATTCTTTCCTGTAGTGTGCATTTAATGTTTCCATCATTTTCCTATGCTCCTCTATTTTTTATGTATTTCTTCTTTAGCTGTGCTGAGGCATTCTTTCATTATTGTTGTCATTTCTTTTTTTACCTGAGAGACTATTCCTGATCTGATTACTTCTAGGGCCCGATGGAGTTGTTTCTTTATTTCACTTGCTATCATTTCTGAAATTTCAGATGTATGACTTCTATGCCTTTCTGTGTCAACATTTCCTGGACTTGTTCTGGGTGGGTTGGAGGTCTGAGATTGCATTTTGCTCCTTCGTTTTGACTCTTGAAGCTCCTAAAATTCTCCAGGGATCAGTGTCACTCCTGCAATGGTGGAGTGTTGGGAGGTGATTCACTGTAGCTCTCAAAGCTGTCTGGGGCTCAGCAGTGCTCCTGCAATGTTGGTGGTGGGGGGCAGGGTGCAGCTCACTGAAGCTCCTGAAGTTCCCTGGGGCTCAGTGTCACTCCCACAATGGGGGGGGGGTGGAGCACACAATGCCTTGCCAAGGCTCCTGGAGTTCACTGGAGCTCAGTCTAGTTCCCCTGATGGTAGAGATGCAGGGCACGAGTAATCAAGGCCTCAAATGTCTGGGATTCAGCATTGCTCCCAGGACAGTTAGGGAGGGCAGGGCATGGATCACCAAGGAAACAAATCTCTCTGGGGCACAGTGTTGCTCTCATGACAGTGGGAAGGTGGGGGCAGCTCACCAAGGCTCCTAAAACTGCCTGGGGCTTAGCGTGGCTTCCCTAATCCGGGGGTGGTGTGGGGTGTAGGGTGTGGCTCACGTAGTTTCCTGAAACTGTCTGGAGCTCAGTGCTGCTCCCTTGCTGGTGAGGATGTCAGTCCTGGCTCACAGAGGCTCCTGAGCTGTCTGGGGCTCAGGATGACTTCCTCAATAGTATGTTTTTCATCTGAGCACCTGGCATTCTTGGAGCTGGAACAACTTTTTCGTGGCTTGCCTCACACCTGTGATTGATCTCCAGTTTTGTGATTGATCTCCAGTTTTAGGTGTTCTCCACACCAGGCCAGCCTGAACTACATGAGACTGTGGAGACCAATGACCAATGCCTGCCTCTGGTTTCCTCAGGGATGGAGGCTGCTGCCTGCCCCTCGGACTGGACCAACACAGCTCCATGTCCCATCTGGCATCCGGCTACCACTGTTCTCCATGTCATGCCAACATGGGTGCAGTTCACCTTCACCCCTACTTCAGCATAACAGTTGCCATTTTGAAGAAGGGAGGAGCCACCCAAGTGTAGCTAAGACCAGGGGGTAAGAACTCTGACAATGTAACATTTAAATAAAATGAAATAAAGTGTCCCAGAAACAGAAGCATCCACCTAGAAGTCTGACAAATGCAGGCCTTACTCCAGACACTGAATCAGAATCTCACATTAGACAAAAACTCCAGCTGATTAACCTGAAACTTAAGATTCAAGGGTTGGCATAGAAAATGTCAGAGGACATTGAGAATAATAACAATTGTTTCATGAAACTTGTTCTAATCACACACACTGAATTTGGTCATTATGATAAATGTACTTCTTACCAACATCACACTGAAAAGGTTTTCTTTTAACTGAAAAACACTGAGCCAGGAGAAATAAATAGTTCAGTTTGGAATTCTGTTATTGGACCTCTTTGTAAGAATACCAAAATTTCCTCACATCTGTGGAAATAGGCTGTGTAAAGGAGACAAGAAAACACCCTTAAGTCCTCCTATAGGGTCAGGTGCTCCAAATATGAGCCCCTTGTTCATTTCTTTCTCTCTTCTTTTGTCCAATATTTTAAAAAGTGACTCATATTTTCAAAATGCTAGACAAGCATCATCCTTGAGAAGGGCATGTAAAGAAAATCTAGAACAAGTGGAAGGAGACTGAAATGAAGAAACTTGTGGGGCCACCTCTGAACCAAGACCTCTACTCTACCAAGCCTTCCAACCATGACTAGTGACTCAGCCTACCCAGTCTTGGCTGCTTTGTGTTGTAAGGTGAAATGAAACTGTTTGCCCATGAGCTTCCAAGTCTCCTGAACAGAGATTCAGTCTAAGAAAACTCAAACTCCATAAAGCAGATTTTCAGTGTCCATGGGGGAAAAGGCTTTAAACCCAACATATTGGTGAACTTTGAAGAACTATGGCAAGCACTCAGAAGATTAGAATAGATCAATGCAGTTCTCATACAGGTGAAGAGATGAGACAGGTGAGCTTTGAAGTCAGACCTCAGACCCCCCCCCCCATACATACTAGTTTTGTGATCACGGGTAAATTCATTGATCTCTCTGAGTCTTCCTTTTCTTACCTGCAGAACAGAAATAATGATATATACTTCTGGTCATTGCTAGGAGTGATGAAGTAAAAAATGTTAATCTTCTGTCATATTTATATCTGGAATTCATTCAAATTCTTTTGAATTTTGTTTGCTAATATTTTGTTCAGGATTTCTGTGTCTATATTCAGGATGAATATTGTTTTGTGTTTTTTTTCTTATGATTTTCTCATTTGGTTAGTTCATTTTTAAAAAAGAAATCTACTCAAATAGCCACTTTTCCATTTTAATATAATTAATGTCAAAGAAGGTTCAAAATTAATTAAATTGCCTAATACTAGGAAGGAGAAAAAACTCCAATAATTTCACTTGATGCAGAAAACATCTGACAATATTCAAAAATCATTCATGGCAAAAAAGTTTCTCAATCATTAAAAAGTATTTATAAAATTTACATTTCACTTAATGATAAAAGGCTGCTTTTGACCTAAGATGAGAAATAAAGCTAAGCTATTGTTTCTTACCACCTTTATTCAGTATTGTACTGAGTATCCTACCCAGTGTAACAAGGCAAGAAAAACAAATTTTAAAAAACTGTATTTATTTGCATGTAGAAAATTTTACAGAATCTTTTTTTAAAAAGGAGATTTTATTAGAACTAGTAAGTAAATTTAGCCATGTTACAGAGTAGAATATTACTATACAAAATTCTACTGTAGAGCGATACAACATGGCTGACTAGAGGAGGACTCACACTGGAGTTTCTCAGAGGAAATCAACTAAAAAACACAGGTAATTGGAAGAAAGGGAAGGACATATTTTCTAATATCCCAATTAATCTGAGATAGGAGACTTGTAGATCAAACAAAACATAGACATAGGACATAAAATGATAAACCAGCCTACGGGACTGCTGTGGGTTTCCTACCAGTGGGATCAGGATCAGAGCAGGAATTGCAATTCCCAGGAAGCAATCCCCCACCCCAAAAAAAGAACAGATGGTGAAGGTATGGCAAAGGCAAACTCAATCCACCCAGGCTAGAACTAGAGTATAAGGCCACTTACCTCTTCTGATTTCCTGCAAAGGACACTACAGCCTGGCAACAAATTTCGCTGGCATACACAGGGGTGAGTGACTACTCTCTCCCCAGCAGGCCACCAGATTTTTTTCTCCTTCTTTTTTTTCTTTCTCTATAGAGCACCACAACTGCTAACTGGAACCCTAGTGACCACAAGGTTAGGGACTAGGCATGTCACTGAGGATTGCTAGTGAAACAACACAATTCCTGAACTATGACTAGTGCAAGAGAGGGACTTGGATCATCCCATGGTACCCAGGATAAGCATATCACTGCTCTGTGACTGGTGCCCACAAACACAGTCCCCCTTGGGCTGGGAAGTCAGCACTCCCTTTGACTTGTGACAACCAGCTTGGGACAAACTTGCAACCACCAGCACAGTATGGGACAAGGAGGACAGAGTGTGAAAGGAGCTAGAAGTATGGAACAGAGCAGGCTTTGAAAGGTCTAGGAGGGGCCAACTGTGCATAGGACTGGGAACCACCTTGGGCTGTCTGTTTAAGGTTGCCACAGCAACCAGGAGAGCAATGCAGAGACAAACAGAGTAAGGAGTAGTGGGTGGGCCGTCCAGAAAGCTACTGGTTAGAGACCAACCACAGCCCCCACATCCAGAGACCAAGATTAACCCTACATTAATCCTATTGCAGAATTGGTGGGATATTGATTTGGAAGTCAGAGGGAGTGCTGACTTCCCAGCCAAAGTGTGATTGTGTTGGTGGTCACCAGTCACAGAGCAGTAATAGCTTGTCCTGGGTGCTGTGGGATGATCCATGATTTTGGCTAGTGATCATGAAAAGAAAGACTTCTTAAAAATAATAAAGGTCCATGAAAAAACAAACAAAAAAACAGAACAGTGCACACCAGAGGAATTTTTTTTCTTTGTATATATTGTTTACCTTTTATTATCTGGTTGTTTTTTTTTTTCTCTTCTTGTTCTTGTTCTTCTTCTTGTTCTTGTTCTTTTTGTTCTATTCTATTTATTTTCTTTCTCTTTTTCCTCAACTATCTCTCTTGATCTTAGGATATCTTCATGTGAGTGAACATTGTCCCTAACCTTCCTGATTTGCTTCAATAATCTTTTGCTTTCTTCTTCATTCTTTGTCTCCTGCCCTCTTCTCCAGCTTGTGTGATCATCCTTAGTCCTCCAGCCTTGCTTCAATTATATTTCTCTTTATCTCTCTCTCTCTCTGTTTTGTCCCCATGCATCTTAAATTTCCCACTACAGAGTAAAATCACTCTACTAGGAGGAAACTCATTGCCTACTAGCCCCTGATTTATGTGGGTTTTGTTATATAACTGTAGATCTTGCCCTTATGGTTAAAAACACCAAATCAAGAGTTGCCATAGTTTATCAGATTCTAGGCTGTGCATGGTACTATTGTTATTGTTAATTATAATATTTTACCAGGATGTCACACTAGGTGTAATTAGTTGTTTTTCCTTCTATTCCAATACTGTGACTGTCTGGGGTCATAATTATCACCATAGTTCAGTTCCAAAAAACTAGGGGTGGAGCCAAATAGATGGCAACATCTCATTCTTAATAAATTGGGAAGGTATGATCTTGGGGTAGACACAAAAACAAAACCAAGAACTTCCTACACATAGAAGACACCTCTGAAGAATAGACATTTCCTAGGGAGGCTTCAATATTAGTGATACAGTTACTTACTATAAGAAATACATGGACATCAACATAGAAAAAAATAAAATAAAATAATAGAAAATGACAAGACCAGACACAGAAGCAAAACACAACCCCAGACCTCCAGTCCATCCAGGACGAGTTCAAGGAACAGTGAGGTAGAAGAAACTAGAGGTCATCTATGTAAAATTTCTGAAACGATAGGAACAGAAATTCAAAATCAGGTGCATGAGACTATAAAAAATCAGATAAGAAATAACCTCTCAGGTTAAAAAAAAGGATGACCACAATGAAAGACTTACTCAGCAAGTCTATAATAGACATAATTTTTTTAAGATAGAGGAATTTAGGAGAATGATAGAAACTATGAATGCCCAACTGTATCAGTCAAGGTTTACTAGAGCAACAGATATAATACAAGATATACAAATGTAAAAGAGATTACAAGTTTGGTTTACAATGGTGAGCCACAGGGTTAGATGAGGAAGTATGACAAGGGTGTTTCCATCCTGGAGATTGAAGAGCCCAGTTCAAGGCCTGGAGCTCACTGCATCGCCCATGCAAGTCCATATCAGGAGGCTGATGGATCTACAACAGAATGCTGAAGGATCTACAATGAAGGTCAAAGAGTCTACACCAGAAGGCTGAAGAATTCCAAGTGGAAGCCAAACAGTCTGCACCAGAAGCCAGGAGATGACCAGCAAGCTGAAGGTGAAAACTGGAACTCCTCCAAAAAACACCAATGTGTCCTTCCTCATTTCCTTTTTATTGAAAGCAGCCTACTGGCTCTGAGAGAAGTGGTCCTCTATATCCACACCATCATCAGGCCCTCCTCTTGCACAGGCTCAGGATAAATACAAATTAAGGACCCAGGCTCCCTGCTGAGTCACATGGTTAACCTCCTAGACTTCTCAAGTTGACACAGTGAACAATATCCTAGAGCCATAAGGGCACATCCTTTTCACCTCAGGATGTAGAACTGCTGAGTCACTTAGTAAAGCTTCTAGACTCAAGTTGATATACTGTATCAACCATAACACCAGCATAGGAAAGAAACGGAACCCATAAATCAGATTCAAACACATACCCCAGGAATCAAAAATTCCATTCAAAGTTGGCAAAAGTGTCTTAATGAAAGTGAAGACAGAATTTCAGACCTAGAAGGAAGGATTTTGGCTAGTGACTATGAAAAGAAAGACTTAAAAATAATAAAAGGTCCATGAAAAAGAAATCCAACAGTTGCAAGATGATACAAAGGAGAATAGTATAAAACTGACTGGAGTCAATAAAAAAGTGAGAGCCAGCACAAATGACATAAAAAAACTGTTCACAGAAGACATGGTGGAAAACTTCCCAAATATGGAAAAAGAATTTGACATGCAATAAGAGAGGCATATAGAACTCCAATTAGTCATGACGAAAGTAAATCTACACCAAGGCATAAAACAATCAAGAATCCAGAAATTCACCCTAAGAACAGAATATTAAAAGCTGTTAGAGAAAAGACACAAATCACCTATAAAAGAAAATCCATCAGTATTACAGCAGACATCTCAACATAAACCCTTAAGTCAAGGAGAGTTTGGAGTGAAATATTCCAAGTCCTAAAAGAAAACAACTTCCAACCTAGATTGATGTACCCTGCAAAACTGTCTTTCAGAATTAATGGAGAAATTATATACTTCCATGACAAAAAAACTGAAGAAATTCATGACCACCAAACCAGCACTCCAACATTCTGAAAGATGTTGTAGAGAGAGACAACAATGTGCATAAATCTAAGTCACTAATAAGAAAAAGCTACCAGATAGACTTCTGGGAAGATGGCGACCGGGTAGGCAGCAGAGAGAGAACCTCCCAGAGGATTACCACCCAGACAATGAAATATAGCAATATGAAGACAGAAAGGAGACAGGTGTGTACCCTGAACCCAAGAAGGATCTGAAATGGGAACTGAAGCCCTAGGAAAGACGAAACAAAACCTCTCCTGGAGGAAAGGATCAGAGGGCCGCCGTG
>PVLD010018607.1:0-38561 GCA_004027595.1 Dinomys branickii | reverse complement strand
CTGACTAAATTTGCATGTCTGTATATGGGTCCATACATCTACAATTCGAAGATATCAATGGATAAAGCAACAACTACTGTTGAGACCATATCACCTTGTCTATAGATTAGTTGTGATTGTACTATTTTCTATGATAATGGGTGTCTGTTTGTCAATATGTTTTTGTACTTTTATGTTTCTAAAATTAAAAAAAAAATGTGCTATTACATAGGCATGTTATGTAGGTGGGCAGAAAAATGGTTTGCAAACTCATCCGTATGCTAATCCCTATTACGTGTAATACTACTAAGTGAAATATATTACTAAATGTGTCTTGTCATTTCTCTATTTGTTCTCTGTGCATGTGCATGTGTGTGTGTATGTGTGTGTGTCCCTGGAGATTGAACCCATGGTATTCATAATGAGCTACATCCCCCAAAATTGTTTTGTTATTTTTATTATTGTGATTAATTTTAAATTTTGAAACAAGGTCTTGCAATTTGGCTGTATTATCTTGGCTGGGCTCAACATTTGTGATCCCTTCTACCTCAGCTTCCCAGATTACTGGAATTACAGGCATGTGCCACCACTCTCAGCACTTAAAAAGTATTTTTCAGTCTGTTATAAATATGTGGCTCACTCATATCACTAAAAGAGGGTTGTTCTAAAATGCACTCTCTTTAAGTCTAGGAAACTATCTTGTATTAAATTATACTCCCAAAATTCTTATGTTTAAATTTGAATGATAGCCCATATGAATGTGCTCTAACTTGAAAATAAAATGTTACAGATGTAATACATTAAGATGAGATCATTAGCATGGGCCCCATGTCATTGTACCTGGTACGCTGGAAAAGTGGTGGAATGTGGATACCACATGTATGTATGAGGCAGCTCATGCAAAGATGCAGGCAAACAGTCTGACATCTAAAAGTTATGGAAAGTGGAAGGGTGGAAAAACCCCATAAATTGCTAAAGGAACACACGGAAAATTTTTCCTCATAGTACTGAGAAAGAGGTAAATCAACAGAAACCTTTATTTCAGACTTTTAGGCTCCATGTCTGGGATAAATTTCTGTCATTTAAGCCACTGAGTATGTGATACTTTTTTGATAGCACTAGAATACTTAAGATCTTTTCTAAGAATTATGCTTTAGTTGTAAAAATAAAATATATATCATTATGCAGTGAAATAACAATGAAGAAAAATTGTTGTTAGAAGATATAACATAGTTTTATATACTGTAACATTAAATAATACCTTATGCAAGTTTGGAGGTTCTTTTCTTTTTCGTGTCCTTCCTGTAATATTTGCCTGTAAATACTACTGGTTCATTCAAGAAGTTTTTTTTGTTCTTTAGACTTGATAATCAGTTTCTGTTCTGGGTTTTCATCATCTCATCATCCCCTTGGCCCACGAGTGTGGGTATACTTTTCAGAACATATTTTGGCTTAATAGACAGGCACAGAGGTGGTTCTGAAGGAGCAAAATCGTTCATAATAATGACAAAAGGGACCAGTTGTTAAGAATCTATATGGCAGACATCCCAGATGTTTGCAGGTACATAATATTTATAGTACATCTAGGAGGGAAGAAGCAACAGTTTACTTTACAGAGGATAAAGCATAACTCAGATTAAAATTAAACAAATGTTTCCAACAATCTGTACTCTATACAGCCTCTTTTCTTGTCTTAGGAATTTCTAAGGATTCTTTATTCAAGCCATTTCTCCCTCATCAATTCTACTTCTTGAAAGAGAGACTCTCTGATGAGCTGCCAGTCATAACTCTACTCCTGGCTTATTTTATGAAATCAAGAATATTCTACTGACTGGACACTTTACATTTGAATTTGTCATAGGAATTCCACATTTCATTTTACTTCTATTTTATAGTACTCATTTGTGCAAGGGCTTTAAAGTTGTCAAGGGCAGATCCAGTTAATAGTACCAATCATTTTTTCTTATCATATTCAGTGGGTGCTCAATTTTGAATGATAACTTTTGGTGTTTTAATACATACCCTTTGGCACTATATTAAACTGTTTTTTGTTTTGTTTTACACTGAATATGCTACTGATTCCTTAACTTCAACCCAAACTCTTCGTTTCACTCTGCAGAGTCATCAAGAAATACAAACCTGAAAGCATTGCTATTTTTAAAAATATTAGCATTTAAAAAATTTTAAAGACAGAGGAAGCAATAAAGTGATACAGAATTTCAAAGTAAGATGACAGGAACCATTTTCTTAGTCTTCTCAAATGTACTGAGTTTACTTTCTGTTTACAGTACATAGTGCCTTAAGGAATATCCCAAAGCACTTGAGCATCTTGTTACTCTTACTTGTTGAAAAATATAGTTTGGGAACAGAAAGGTTAATAGAAGGAAAGAGAAATCCATGATTCCTGGAAGGCTGTGGAGGCACCATGGTGTGGGTTGGCCCCTGTGCTGTCAGTTACTAGAAGCAGGATTTGCCTGTGTTTTCAGAAAAACAAATCCAACTCTTAGGCAGCCACCTTGCTGGATACCAAAGAAACTGACAAATGGTCACCCCCTCAAAAATGAAGATAAAGAATGCTGAGGCAGATCCTGACTCTGATTCAACTTCCAGTTAGATTCTTGGGGGCCATGATGTATTTCTTAGTCTCTGACCCTCTTCTAAAGGGAAATGTTATTTTGCAATAACACTGATGTTCACTGAAAGAATCTCTGTTGAGAATAAAAAGTAATTGAAATCAGTGAGCAGCTCTTATAATTTGTTTGCTTTAGGTGGCCACAAGTGTCTGTAGAGAAAATAAACCTTGCTTCTCTTCAGCAACTGAGATATGGGCTGAAGCTGAACATTTTCTTCTATGTTCTTCAGGGAGACCTCTTTAGAACCTCTAAGGATGGAATAAACATTTTATTTATATGTATTTTCCATATATCCCACAAAATCTTTAATATATTAAATTATAAATGGTTCATGGTAAATCTTTTCATTTTCCAAATCAGAGCCTTAGAAAAAATACACATTTTTCTAATGATAAAAATAGGACCATGTTTTTGATGTTACTCTGATAATGATATTAATGAACACTACTAAAATGAATTTCATGACCTCTGATATAGTTTTATTAATAAGTGTTATTTATAAAGATATTTTGCAGTATTTTCACTAAAGAGGAAGTTTGTCAGTGAGATTGGTTTCATTGTGACAAAACAATAAAATTAACTTGGGGGACAAAGGTTTATTTTGGCTCACAGTTTTGGTTCATGTTCAGTGGAGACCACTGATTTTCACCTCATGCTGAGGCACAAATATCAAGACCACATGGTCTCAGGTCATGCCCCATAACCACTGCCTTCCCCGGGTCTCCGACATCTCAGTTCCACTGCCTCCCGATAATGTCACCATTCATACCTCATCAGGAGATTAATTCACTGTTTACATTACAGCCCCAGCATTTGTTCCCTTCCAAAAATGCTGACTCTAAACAAATGAGATTTTGGGCAGGGAATTTCGGGTCGAATTCATAACGGGATATTTTGATATCCCCTTCAAAGCAGTATATATTCAAGGGTGCTACCGTTATTGTTTTCTCTGCATCTGACAAAACTCAGTATAAACCCTTATTCACCATACCCTTCATAACAGCGTAGTGATACAAATCAAATGCCCATCATGCGATTTTTTTTTCTTGTATAGTTTTCTTGGAAGTGTCAGTATCTTGAAAAGTTGTTAGTAGAAAACAGGAATTTAGTGTATTTGGGCTTGTGAGGGAGTAGGTGGGTGAAAATTATAAGGTTTGCAAATTGAGCAGAGATTAAAACTTTTAAGATCACAAGAGTGAATGTAGGTCTTGGACTGAATTTAACCAGGGCTCAGAATTATGCTAGTTTAGGGAGCTTACCTGGTAGAGTATATAAGATACTGATGTGCACTTTACTAGCTAGGAGACACCTTTACAGGCAGCTTAACCTCTCTGACTCGTCTGTGGCAAGGCTTGTAAACTGAGATGTGACAATGCAGGAAAAGCAGCGAATGTATTACCTGGCAACAGTAAGCACTCAGTAAATGATGAGAATTATCCCCCAAAACAACTATTGAAACATCTACATGTCTTTGTTCAATTAGGTATTTCTCAAATTATGAAAAAATATTTATTTGACGGTTTTCACTTTATACCGTATGAAAAGAGCCATTTCCCTTCAGTGTGTCGTACTCAATAGAAGCACTGTCCGTTAATAGATTCTCTGTAGAGGCTCAAGGTTCCATTCTTCTCTCCGCCATCTACGTCTCTGCCATTCTTTTAAATTTGGCTGCGTGCAGGAGAAATCAGGCTGAACTCATTGGAATATAAAGCTCTCTCCACACTGCGGGATAAGGATAAATAGAAGAGCTTTTCTTTGGCAGAGCTAAATTCTTTCCTGGTAAATTACATTATACAGTTCATTAGAAAAGGAAATATACATCATGCCAACTTTATTCAACACATGGGTCATGTATTTAGCCTTAGAACTGAATTATCTTCAATATTTGCTTTTGGGTTGATTCCATAGAAAATTGTACGTATATCTAAACCTCAAGATTTTTATTCATGGAATGAGTACTTATTGAATATATCTTACACTGAAATAAGGCCAAAAAGAAGCTCATATTCTAGTGAGAAGAATAAATTTTAAAACAATGGAATGTTCATACATTTTACCCCTTAAATCAACAATGTATGTATAATGCTACGAGAGGGAATCAATTGTTTGCTGTTATCTGTCCATCATCACTTAGAAGATTTTCTTAGATTACCTCTCAAGCCTATTTTTGTTACACCATAAGTAGAAATGGACAAATATTACACAAAAGCTAATTTCAGCATTTTTAGTGCTATTTCTCCTTAGTTCTAGCTACAGCAACAGCATTCTTCTAAAAGTGTCATAGCAGATAGTAACAATCAGAATTGGCTAGTACTGATAATAACTGTGATGAAACTTTACTGATGTACATCAAACTCTGATGAAACTTGTTAGAAATTTACTAAGGAGTAACAGCCAATAATATTAAACACAGAAAAATTGAGACTATCCTACAAGAAGGTCATTCACTTGCAGTATGACTTACTCTCTCCCAACATAAACTGAAAATTCAGTGTGTATATATGTGTGCATATTTGTGGGTAAGCATGTCTCTCTATGCTATATTGGAATTTCTCAACTTTTATTTATAAATGATGAAGATATTTTAATATCAGAAAAGTAAATCATTACTTTCAAGCTTCTTCGAGCCATAGCAAATTATACTATAAAAAATCTGCTCAGTGTCCGTGGTACATATAAGAAAATAACAACTTTTAAAACAAGTGACACATTTAAAAAATATTTATTCTGATTTTTAAAAATGTTATTATATAACTATATAACATTTATCAACAAGGGGCAAAATTAAGATAAAAGATAGAGCTATATATAACATTTTAATGCAGTGGAATGTTGCATTTAAAATTTTCATGGACATGCAGTTGTGTTTGTATACTTCTCTAAGCATAACTTTTATACTTAATGTCATAAAAATCAGCAGAGACTTTATTTAAATAACTTCCTTGCACATGCATTTGCATCACTTTTGGGTTTTGTTTTATTAATCTATGTTACTCTCCCATACTGCACTGGCCTTGCTATTATACCATTTTGATTGGCTACTGGTGATTTAACTCACCCTGTGAGGTATGAAAGTATTCTTCAAAGGTTGAATATTATCATCATTTTTTCCAGGTTACTTTTACAGAAGAAACCAGTGTTGTTGCCACAATGACAGTGGGATCTGGAACAGTTAACTTCACAAAGTTTACTTGTGATTTCATTGAAATTATTGGATTATGGTTATTGCTAGTTAATCTGTATAATGTAATAAGTACTTAATGTTACCAGGATGTAAAAAAGATGTCCATATTATAGCTTTGTGTTTTCATAGAACATCCTTTATTCCTCCTTTCTGAAGTGATAGTAAAATTTGTTTCTATATATGATGTTTTACATTTTATTAATAAGAGATCAATAAAGAAAATACTATGAGAAAAAAAATTCTAATGTACCATATCATGGCTAAGATTCTTAACTTTATGAGCTACCTGTGAATGAATGTTTTTCTGAAAAAAATTACAATTTTATTCTATTATAATGTGTTATTAAATGGCCTGATATAATCATAATGCCATTACATAGCAATATGTGAGGAGTAATCTTCTACTAAATTATACCTATTGCCTGGCTCATTTTATCTTAACACTATTGAAAATTATGCTCTCCCCGAACTTCAGGTAGGCTTTTTCTGAGTCCTGTACTTGAATAAATCTCATCACTTGGTCCTGCCTTCAGCCTGCAGAGTCCAGTTACGGAAAGAATCACGCTAAGTCAGCTGTGTTCATTGACTCAAGTAACTTGGAGGAGGAGGGGTTTATTTTTAACTCGTGCCTTCGGAGGGTTCCGTCCGTGTTTAACGTACAAGAGGCAGAGGACAGAAGCGTTGGAGAAGAAGGCCGGTGACCAGATGCAGTTCCCAAGATCAAACTTCTGTAACCCCTCTCCTCCAACTAAGCCACACCTCCTAACAGACTTCTCAGCCAGGAACTCTTCAGGGTTCAGGAGTTTATTAATTCATTCAAGATGACACTTACAATTAACTGCAAGAAGAATCATTCCAATCTTGATAGCTAATCTTTCCAGCTTGCCTTCAACAAGAGTCCTTCAAATGAAGTTAAATGATTGACCCATCCTTGAGGTCTCTTCTTAGTAATTTTCCACCTGCTCAATAACTCTTCCTGTTGCTTGGATATAAATTTCTGATTATTCTTATTTTAGTAATACTTGAGCCCAGGCTCTCTTACTATTGCAAAATTCAGAAATAAAGATTTCCTTACCATTTTAAAGTGTATCAGAGTAATTCCTTTATTTAATACTGTTCAAGTTAATGGATGTGAGGTACTGTTTACATCCATTTCTGTATTAGGAAAACTTAACCACAAATGCTATGTTGGTAACATTGCTCTTTTCTTGTGATTTCTAGCAATTATTGCAAAAGGTCACATTGGATAAAATCTGTAAGTCCTGCAAATATATTTGACAGTTCACCCTTTAGAAATAGTTCAGGGTCTAAGATATGCTGATACATAAAAAAGCAAATTAGAAAATACACTGACCATATGAAAGAAAATGTACCTACTTACTCCTGTGCAGAAAAAAATAGTTAATATCTAAATGTATACACAAGATATTAATTAATGAAGGATAAAACTAAGGAATATAATTTATACACTATATTATTCATTGATAGTAGTTCTTGCATGAAATTATATGAGAGTTAGATTTACATATTATTCTAAATTTAGGTAAATATGATTGTCCACACAAATATTATTAACATTAAAGACTCTTAAGACTTTCTCACTGAATTAAAATTACCAAAGTCATGACAAAATTTGCTCTTCAAATCCCAGGTCATACAAAGAAATTATCATCATTATTGCACTAAATATTATATTAGAATAAATCAATCAGTTAATTAAAGCAGAAGCTCATAAAGTTTCCCTTTAGAAATCTGATCAGGATTTAATAGTGGAAATCATGATGATGGAAAAACAATAAATATATAGTAACTATTTACATATTTAATGGATTTAAGGTTTCTGGGATATAAATAATATTTTACCTTCCCTCTTTGGTCTACAAGTTGTCCAGTGTTCAATGGCTCAGTCCTGTGTTTTCTCAAAGGGATTTTTTTCCCTAAGACTCAAAATTTTTCCTTTCAGTTTTGTCATACTAAAATTTATGACCTTCCGTCCCAGAATTTTTTATAAAAGCTTACAAAAATATACTCAGTGCTTACACATTCTAAATATGTAATATCTTATATGAAGTTATATTATTTGGAAAAGATTAGAGGAGAGTGTC
The DNA here is from genome assembly GCA_004027595.1 of Dinomys branickii. NCBI lineage: Eukaryota > Metazoa > Chordata > Mammalia > Rodentia > Dinomyidae > Dinomys > Dinomys branickii. The sequence continues at coordinate 30,660 of PVLD010018607.1, read as the reverse complement.
TTATTTTTCTTGATTGTAGTCTTCGTGCTGCATTTATGGTATCCAAAAGATTTTATTTTCTACCCTTATAAAATAATTTAGAAACACATTTCAAGGCATTAAACTGCCATCCAAATATTTTCAAACACAACCATTTTCAACTTAGTGGCATTTTCTTTCTTATTTTTCTGTTTTTCTCTTGTCCTTTCAAGAACGTAAAGAAGCACCACTGTAGAAAAGGTTATGGGGAACTATGTCTCTGAAAACCACACTGAAATGAATGAATTATTTTACATTGTATGAAATTTTATTCTCTATACAGCCACGGAGATAAGCGTCAAAAAGTAGACTTTTGTAATTCCCCAAAGATCTATATTCAGTATAATATATAAGATACATTTTTCATGTTTTTATCTGAGTTCAATCTGTATCTTTTCAGTGTTACTGTGAAAGTTTCAAACCAATGTTTAAATTTCCATTTTCAGGTTTACATATAAACAATGCTACTAAAAATGTGTAAAAGGAGTTTGGGACAGCTCAGCACCACAAGCGGGTGCCTGACAAGTGCAAGGTCCTTAACTTGATCCCTGGTAATAAAAAAAAAGTTTGGGAGTGAGATGAAAGGGCAAATCAGTTCATTATATATTAAATTTGTACATGAAAATGAAGATGAAGTACAATGCAAGATCAAAGAGCCTCAAATTATGATCATCATTTTTTCGAAATCATATAATTTACTGTGGGTAACTTTTTATTAAAATAATAAACAGTAATATCATGACAAAATATTTTGAAACTTTTTTGTGTTTATAATGTGTGATGCTTCATCTAAGTCTCAAAGAAATATTTATTTGAGGTTTATGGGAAAGAATAATGATTTAGGGAAAACATATCACATGAATTTTTTCAAATTTATGTGAGACTTTAAACTTGGAATGTGGTAAATTAATCATAAATAGTATAAATTTTCAAAATATATTTAATTTGATGGCATGTGCTTCTTAAATTTAATGCATCCAGTTATAAACAGAATTTTGCACACACTACATTAAATAGTATGTAAATATTTTGGTTTATTCTGAAATTTAGTATTCATATCTTCACAATGATAGAAATATCTTAATTTTCAGGCAAGTAAATTGAAATCAAAACCCAGAAGTTTAGATACCTTTTCCAGTAAAAATGGTCATGCCAGTTTTTTGTTTTGTTTTGTTTTGATTGTTTTGTTTTTGGTACTGGGAATTGAACTTAGGATCTTTCACTTGCTAGGCAGGTGCTGTCCCACTGAGCTGCATCTCTAACCCAGTCATTGTAGCTCTGAAAAAAATTGACCCTAAATATTTTTAATGTACAATCTAGTGTCTTTAAATAAATAACACTATTCAACATTAAGGAAGTAGATATTTTCAATGCATCAGTTTAATATACACTATCTTTTAAATTGATAATTAGAAATACTCCTTCTAAAATAAATAATCACAGTACAAAAATCATGCCTGAAATTATGCATTACATTATAACTACTATTTGTGTTATTGTAATTACTTCATGTATATGCATATATGTATATATTTTAATTAATCTAGAGATATGCATGTGCATGCCAAAAACATATTTACTACTAAGCTATATGAGAAACTCTTTCCTCATGAATTTGTACATAAAATTTCACATTTTATTATTTTAAAAAATTGCTCTTTAACAAAAAAACACCTAATTTATATTTCCTTTCATTTTAAATTTATTTTTAGCTGATATGTAAAAATATAAAACTGTACATATGAATGGATACTACATTACTTTTGTATATAGTATACATTGTATAATATTTATCGCACATAACATATTTTCCTCATAAATTTATCATCTGTTTATAGGGTAAATTTTCAAAATCTTTTTTTCTCGCATTTTAAAATTTACAGTGCATACTGTGTTCTATAATTAACTTTCTTGTTTTCTGTGAAAATGGTGGAAAATAGTGAGGTAGTCAAGCTCAAATGTGTCAACTTGAATTGGTTGGGTTACCACCTGAGGGACTAGCAAAACACAGTTTACAGATGTGCATAGAGTAAAGTCCAGGGTCATGAGTTTCACATGAAGGCAAAATTTGGAAATAGACTAAAGACCACAGAAGTAAACTCTACAGAAAAAGGTCTGCATTTTTTCACATGTCCTGACACTCTTTAAGAGACTGAGATTAAAGATCAAAAACTAGGTGACCCAGTGGAGAACATGCTAAGGTAGTCTAATGTCAGGTTGTGGCATCGGTATTTTTGGCATGTTTAGCCAATTTTTTTTTTTTTTTATTTTAAAAGTATAAAAACAAAAAGATATTAACAAACAGACACAAAGTAGCATAAGAATAGTACAATCGAATCTGAGTTACAGATAAGGTGACAGGGAATCAACAATGGTCGTTGCATTACATATCAATAACTTCTAAGTGTATATTCAGGAAAACAGATATAGACATGCAAAATTGATCTGACAATTAATCATCAACTATTCCATGCAATAAAGTGACCTAAATCAGTAGTACAACTTTTTAAAGTGTGAAAGGAAAAAGAACTACATCATCAACAACAGAAAAAGAAAGAAAACAAAACAAAACAAAACGAAAAGCATTAACAAAGAGACACAAAGTAGCTCAATAACCGTATAATCAGAATTGAATTATAGACAAAGAAACAGAAAACCAACAACAGTTGTTGCATTGCATATTGATATCTTCAAAATGTACGCTCCGGAGAACACATATAGACATACAAGATTGATTAACAACCCATCATCAACTATTCCATACCATTAAGTGACATAAGAAAATAGTAGAACCATGTTAGCCATCCTGCACATATGTATACACATACATATATTCATACATACATTTTTGGCTCTTTCTTTTCTCCTTTCCCACGTCCCATCTGTTCTTTACTTTTGAACAGATTTCTTTCATGTCTCTTAGTTTATGTTCCCACCCTCAGGTTCTTACACCAGTGACACAATACGTTGCCTGCACATGTACCTCTGATTTATTTCACTCCTGAGTATGGTGTCCAATTGTGACCATTTACCTACAAAGGCCCCAAATCTAACCCCCTTTATAGCTGAATAATATTCCATTATGTAAAAATGCCACAGTTTTTTAATCCAGTCTTCTGTGGATGGACATTTGGGTTGCTTCCACAATTTAGCTATCACAAATGACGCTGCTATAAACATGGGTGGACATATATCAGAGAGATATGATGCTTTCAGATCTTCTGGGAAAATACCCAGAAGGGGAATAGCTGGTTTGAATGGAACCTCTAGACCTGGTTTGCCGAGGAATCTCCACACTGCTCTCCACAGTGGTTGCACCAGTCTGCATTCCCACCAGCAGTGTAATAGAGTCCCTATTTCTCCACAGTTTCGCCAGCATTTGTTATTGGATGATTTTTTCGTACTGGCCATTCTTACTGGGGTAAGATGAAATCTCAGTGTTGTTTTCATTTGCATTTCTCAAATGACTAAGGATGTGGAACATTTTCTCATATATTTATTTGCCATTTGTATTTCTTTAACTGAGAAGTGTGTATTCATCTCAGATGCCCATTTCTGGATTGGGTCTTTGAATTTGGTCAGGTACATGTTTTTTAATTCTTTGTATGTTCTAGATAGAAGACCTTTGTCTGAAGGACAGCCAGCTAGGGTTTTTTCCAAATTTGTGGGTTTTCTTTTTACTTTGCTGGTGATTTCTTTAGATGTACAAAAACTTTTCAGTAGGATGAAGTCCCAGTTATTGATTCTTTGAAGTGTTTCCCTTGCAGTTTCATTTTTGTTCATGAACTCTCTGCCTACTCCTATGTCTTCAAGATTTTTACCTACTTTCTCTTCCAATAGATTTAGAGTTTCTGTTTTAGTGTTGAGATCTGTGATCCATTTTGACCTGAGTTTGGTACATGGTGATAGACTTGGGTCTATTTTCAGTTTTCGGCAAGAGGTAAGTCCGTTTTTCCAGCACCATTTATTAAACAGGTCATCTTTTTTCCAGTGAGTTTGGTTGGCCCTTTTGTCAAATACTAGGTGGATGAGTGTGTTTTTCATTGTGGTTGCATCTTCCAGTCTGTTCCATTGATCCTCAGGTCTGTTTTTTAGCCAGTACAAGATTGATTTTATTACAGTAGCTTTGTAGTATAATTTCAGGTCAGGGAATGTGATTCCACCTGACTTGTCCTTGTTGCCCAGGATTGCTTTTGCTATTCTGGGTCTCTTCTGGTTCCAGATGAATTTGAGGCATATTTTCTCTAGATCTGTGAGGTATGCTAACGGTAGTTTAATGGGAATTGCATTGAATCTGTGCAACAGTTTTGGTAGTATGGCCATTTTCACAATGTTGGTTCTTCCTAACCATGAGCAGGGTATGTTTTTCCATTTATTGAAATCCTCTTCGATCTCTTTTTTCAGAGTGCTGTAGTTTTCACTGAAGAAATCTTTCACATTCTTTGTTAGATTGATTCCTATGTATTTATTTTCTTGGGTGCCATTGTGAAAGGTATGGTTTCCTCAATTTCTCTCTCAGTCTGTTTGTTTTTCGTGTATAGGAATGCTATTGATTTTTGGGTGTTGACTTTGTATCCAGTTACAATTAATTAATTCCAGGAGTTTTCTTGTGGAAGTTTTGGGGTCCTCCATGTATAGTATCGTGTCATCTGCAAATAGTGATAGTTTAACTTCTTCTTTTCCTATCCTTATTCCTTTTATTTCTCTCTCTTATCTAATTGCTCTGGCTAATGCTTCCAGAACTATGGTGAATAAGAGTGTTGACAATGGACATCCTTGTCTTATTCCTGACTTTAAAGTGAAAGCTTTCAATTTTTGTCCATTTAGTATGATGTTGGCTGTTGGTTTGTCATAGATGGCTTTGATCAGATTGAGATAGAGGCCATTTATTCCTATTTTCTCTAAGGTTTTTAACATGAATGCATGTTGGACTTTATCGAAAGCCTGTTCTGCATCTATTGAGATGATCATGTGGTTTTTGTCTTTGGCTGTATTGATATGATGTATTATATTAATTGATTTGCGAATATTGAACCATCCCTGCATTCGTGGAATAAATCCTACCTGGTCGTGTTGTATAATTTTCCTTATGATTCACTGTATTCTATTTGCTAGTATTTTGTTGAGTGTCTTTGCATCTATGTTCATTAGAGAGATTGGCCTATAGTTCTCTTGCTTGGTTGCATCCTTCTCTGGTTTTGGTATCAGTATAATACTTGCCTCCCAAAACGTGTTAGGGAGAGTTGCTTCCTTTTCGATTTCATTGAAGAGTTTGAGGAGTGTTGGCATTAGATCTCTGAATGTTTTGTAGAATTCTGCTGTGAATCCATCAGGGCCTGGGCTTTTTTTTGTTGGTAAGTTTTTAATGACGTTTTCAATCTCAATTGATATTGGGTTGTTCAGGATTTTTACGTCTTCCTGATTCAATTTTGGTAATTTGTACCTTTCTAGGAATCTGTCCTTTTCTTCTGTATTTTGTATCCTATGGGAGCAAAGATTTTCAAAGTAGGTATTAATGATCTTTTGAATTTCTGTGGGATCTGTAGTGATTTCATCCTTTTCATTCCTTATTGCATGAGTTTGAGATCTTTCCCTTCTTTTTTTGATAAGCCTGGCTAGGGGTTTATCAATTTTATTTATTCTTTCAAAGAATGAACTCTTTGATTCACTTATTTTTTGTAGAGTTTTGTCCATCTCAATTACATTAATTCGTGCCCTGAGTTTTATAATTTCCTCCCTTATTTGGGCTTTTGGTTTGACTTGTTGCTCTTTTTCTGAGTTTTAGGTGCAGCATTAGGCTATTTATTTGCTCTCTTTCTGTTTTCTTTATATATGAGTTCATTGCTACAAATTTCCCTCCGTGGACTGCTTTCATTGCATCCCACAGATTCCGGTAGGTTGTACTTGCATTTTCATTTATTTGTAGGTATTTTTAAATTTCTTCTTTAACTTCTTGTGTGACCCATTGGTTGTTCCGGAGGTTGTTTTCTAATTTCCAAGTGTTTATGCGGATTTTGGAGTTCCCTTTGTCATTAATTTCCAGTTTCATTGCACTGTGATCAGAAAATATGCATGGGATAACTTCAATTCTTTTGCATTTAGGTAGATGTGCTCTATGAGCTAGAATGTGGTCAATTTTAGAGAAAGACCCATGTGCAGCTGAGAAAAGCATGTATTCTGATGCTGTGGGGTGGTACACTCTGTATACATCTACTAAGTCCATTTGTTCACACTTTTGGTTCAGGTCTGCTATTTCTTTGCTGAGTTTCTGTCCAGTTGACCTGTCTCTTTGCATCAGAGGAGTGTTTAGGTCCCCCATTAAAATAGTGTTATTAGTTAGTTGATTTTTCGCGTCTGTTTAAACTTGACTTGTAAAGTTAGGTGTTCCATTGTTTGGTGCATAAATGGTTAGGATTGTTATCTCTTCCTCTTGCAGCTTTCCCCTAACTAATATGTAATGGCCTGCTTTATCCCTTTGTTTTTGGCTTGAAGTTTACATTGTCTGCAAACATAATAGCTACCCTTGCTTTTATCTGGGGACCTGTTGCATGGAGAATTGAACTTTCAGCCTCTGGATTTCCTTTGAAGTAAAATATCTTTCCTGTATACAGCATATCGTTGGATTGTGTTCCTTAATCCACTGTGCCAATCTTTTCCTTTTCACTTATGAATTGCGGCCATTTACATTAATGGTTTTAATGGTTATACGTTGGCTTATTCTAGTCATGTTATTTACTTGTTGTTTTCCTGCTTTTGCTATCTATTTACTTACTTGTTCTGTTTGAGGGTTTCTTTCTATTGTTGTTCTTGAGATTGTGGTCATTTTTTTCTCTGTCTAGAATATCTTTTAGTGCTTCTTGCAATGCTGGTTTGGCACTCATGAAGTTCTTCAGTTGTTCTTTGTCGTGGAAATATTTTATTTCTCCATTGAATTTAAAGGATAGTTTTGCAAGATATATCAGTCTGGGTTGGAAGCTGTTTTGTCTCAGAATCTGTAATACCTCACTCCAAGCTCTTCTTAATTCCATGGTTTCCGTTGAGAAGTCTGCTGTGATTCTGATGGGCTTTCCTTTATAGGTGATCTGTTTCTTTTCTCTAGCAGCTTTTAATATTGTGTTCTTTTCCTGGATGTCTGTGATCTTGACTATTATATGTCTGTGTGTGTTTTTCTTTGCATTATGGCTCGTTGGGGTTCTATATCCCTCAATTAACTGTACTTCAGTATTTTTTACCTTGTTTGGGAAATTTTCTGCTATAATTTCAGCAAATAGTCTTTTTATATCATTTGAGTTGTCTCCTGCTCTTTCACTGACTCCTATTACTCGAATATTATTTTGTTTTGACTCATCTTGTAGCTGTTGGATTGATTTTTCTTGGGTCTTTGATGATTTTTTGAGATCCTTCGTTTCACGCTCACAAGCTGCCATGCTGTCTTCAACATCTGAAATTCTATCGTTTGTTTTATTTAAGTGGTTTTGCAAGCTTTCAATGGAAGTTTTCAATTCCTGGCAATCTCTTTAGACCTGTTTCATTTTTGGTAATTCATTCCTAAATTGCTCTTGTAATGTTTCCATTCGTTTCCTACTTTCTTCTATTATTTTATCTATTTCTTCCCTATATGTACGGAACATTTCTTCCATTATAGTTTTCAGTTCATTTTTTGTCTAAGAGATTATTGCAGGTATGTGGCTTATTTCTGCTTTAAGCTCTTCTATGGCCTGATGGAGTTGTTTCTTTATTTTGGATGCAATCGTTTCAGAACTTGCAGGTATGTGGCTTCCTATTTCCCATTATATCCTCGCATCCAGGACTTGTTCTGGGTGGGGTTGAGTTCTGAGACTGCATTTTGTTCTTCTATCTTCCCATTTTTGGGTATCAGATTCAAAATATTGACCTATAAATTACCCAGGCAGTTCACCAGGCAAAGGTCTGTTGCAAAGGCTGGTCCAGTTACTTCCTTCTCTTCAGGAGAATGTCCCTTAAGCTTTCTGCTGAGAGTTCTGCTCAATAGACTGGTCATATGCTGTTTTGTGCGCCGAGCTACTCCCTACCCAGAGACCTGGCTGGTGCACAAAGACAGCTCACCATCCCGGGGACTGTGCAAGCAGGAGTGCCACTCAGGTGTTCCTCCCTGGGTGGAGCTCCTCCCCCACTCAAAAATCTGGTCGGGGTGCCCACCCAGCTCTCCTGTCCTGCGGTTCGTGCAGTCAGTAGGGCCACTCGGATGTCCCTCATTGGGCAGAGCTTGTCCCCGACTCAGAAATCTGGCTGGGGCGTCCAAACAACTCACCCGTCCCTGGGATCATGCAGGCAGGAGTGCTGCTCAGGTGTATCTCCCTGGGTCGAGCTTCTCCCCGACTCAGAGATCCGGCTGTGGCGCGCAATCGGCTCACCCATTCTGGAATTTGTGCAGGCAGGAGAGCTCCAAAGTGCAAATATCTGGTGCCCCGCCCGCGATCCACTGCTCCCCGGCGCTTCTCCATCTCCTTGGCGCTCTCACAGGATCCGCCGACGGCAGCTGCTGCAGTGCCCATGCTCAGGCCGAGGAGGGTGCCAGCTGCAGGGATGGGTACCTGAGCGGGACCCCAGTCCACAACCCAGATTAGCGCAGTCTGCCCGAGGAGCGCGGCCTCCAAGTCCGCCCCACTCCGCAGCCGCCAAAAAGCCAATTTGTGGCTGCAGCTGCCAGCGAGCTGCGCAGGGTCGGGAGATGGGAGGGACCGTCCCGCCGCAGGGCCCTCGGGTTGCGCAGACTCAGCCGAGCTGCCACCTGTGCGCCACACCAAGTGCCAATTTGAATTGATAGTAAGAATCTGGTGCAAAAGGCAGTACAAAAATTATTGAAAAAATTTGTTCTATAAGGAACTATGTAAAGTTGGGGAGGAAAAAATGTGGCTGCTGAAGAAATTAGAGTCACTAAAAGCCAACAATATATTTTAAACAGGAATAAGATATAAAAGAGAGTGTGGTGGATGACAACTGGTGGTCAACTTGTGGCACCCAGCTGAACTGTGTCAGCGTGCTCCTGGGTATGGGAGGCCAACCTGAGGACTGTTGCCAACAAAATAAAAAACACTGGAGAAGAAGTTATTAGGATGCCACTGGTTCTCCTGGCTGCTGTTGGTTCTCCTGGAGGAGCTTGTCATGCTGGCTTTCCTGACATGGACTCAAGCGATGTCATCACTGGAGGACCTGGGGAACTCACTGTTGATGAGGATGGCTGTGATACTTTTCAAGGAAGTACCACTTTGAGTGTCATTGCTTGGCTCCAGTGCACTTCCCTCAGCCTGCTAGCATAGATCCTTCATCCCTCTGGCACAGACTTTCCAGCTTCCACCACTGACATTTAGGCCTTACCAGTGTAGATCCATGAGGCAAGCCTGCATGAGACATTTTGTAAGCTCCAGGCCTCTGAGTGAACTCAAAGGGACATTGTAATGGGCTCTGGGCTTCAGCTGGACTCATGCAGGACATTGCCCTGGCATGCAGGCTCTCAGCTAGATTCTTCTGGTTTTCAATGTGTGGACAGATTTCCTGCCCTATCTTTTTATATGCCTCTTTGGGTGACCATTATAAATAATCCTATAAATCATGTGTCCTCTATTTTTTCTCTTGCAAACCTCAAACTACAACAGAGGGCTTCTCAGAAACCCCAACCATCCCAGCCTCAAAGGTGGGTGCAAATATGGAAACATTTCATTAGAAAAGAGTTCCTGGGGTGTGCTTTTGAAGGCCTCCCAGGAAATCAGTTCCTTTGAATTCATTTCTCTGCTTTCAGAAATCTAGACACTTAAAAGTTACTACAACCTTGCTACAAGAGGCCTGACTAATACTTTCACAGCAACAGAAACCTGGCATTATCTATATCATGTTTGTTTTTACCAGTGTACAAAATACAAGTGTTATTGGTTCAGGAATGTTTCCACTGAGATTTCACAGGAAGATCTGGGAGGAAATGGGATATTTACTGAGCACATCTATAAGATACTAGTAGAACAATTCTGTGAAAGGCCATGTAGGCCACAATTAGTAGGTCTATAAGATGCGGCAGTCTATAGTCTGGGCATCTCATATCTGTGTGGCCTTGGATGGTAGACATTGACTTAATGCTTGCCCAGCTAAGTTCTGGTTTCCTTTAATTCTACTCTTTTCTGTCCCTCTATACTTCCCTTTTGTTATTGACTGTTTATGATGTACCATTGTTTCTTGCGATTATATACTTTTTTATTTATACACAGTTTCACAAGAGTTTGCCTTGAATCTCAGAACAGACATGGACTTAGTTTGATATTTAAAAACATACTTGAAATTTTTAGCCTTAGGAGAGGTTATTATTGTGTTTCAGTGGAAACAGAATAATTGCATCATGTTATTTAGAATGATAACTTTTAATGATTAGTTGGAGATTAAACATCATTTACAAAGATGTTTTAGGATCACGTTGTTAAGCCTACAAAATTGTGGTTAAATAAAATTGTGTCAACTTGATTGATCCAAGGTTCACCCAAGGGATTAGTAAAGCACACTGTGGGGTATTTCTAGAAGCATCTCAGAGGCGTGGTCTTGCATATTATATACAGTCTCTGGTCCCCGTTTTTGCTGTATTCCATTGCTTTGTCCCCTTCTCACATGAACCATTCAGCTTGGCTCCATCATATGCTTTCAACATGAAGTTTCTGCTTTGAGGCCAGTTGCACATAAAAAACAAATTAATAATCATGAACCCATGAAACAAATTAAATCTCTCTGCAAATTGTGTGTGTGTCAGGCACAGAGTCCCAGTGAAGGGAAACCTGACTGATATACAAGATGTTCTTTGGGACAATGTGGATTGATTGTTGGTTTCATATAAATGTTAGGACTGTGCATGTGTGTGTGTGTGTATGTGTGTGTGTGTGTGTGTGTGTGTGTGTGAATTGATGAAGAATGTCCCTGGATTGTATTGGGTAGTATGGTATTCAAACAATAAAGACTTTTCCAGTTTATTACCATGAGATATCTTTCCCTTTTTAATATCCTCTTCAAGCTTGCATCAGTAATTTATTGTGTTAAGGATATTTTTGACCTCTTTGGTTAAATGTGTTCCTTGGCACCGCATGTTTTTTTCTCCAATGCTATTGTAAATGTGATTACTTTCTATCAACTTTGGTAATTTGCCATCGGCATCTACCAGTAGCAACACTAATAATGTTGCATGTTAGCTTTTTGTACTTTTCAACTTTTCTGAATCCAGTTTGTATCAGTTTTAGCAGTTATTTAGTGGTGTGTTGGAGATTTTACATATATAAGAACCTCACGTCTATAAAAGGTGCCCATTTTACTCTTTTTCCTCCCAATTTGGATGCCCTGAATTTCTTTCTTTTCCTGTTGATTTGGCCAGAAATTCTAGCACTCAGTTGAGTGGAGGTCATGAAAATGGGGATCATTTTCTTTCTTCAGATATCAGAGGGAGAATTTCAGCTTTATTTTATTCAGCATATTACTTTTATTCATACTGGAAATGGCCTTTGTTATTTTGAGGTAAGTTTCTCCTACGCATACTTGATCAGTGTCATCAAGGAGAATTATTGGATTTTACAGAGTACCTTTTATGTATCTATTGTGATGATCATATGGATTTGTATTGCGTTCAGTTGATGTGAAGCATCACATTTATTGGCATTTTTGAATATTTTACTTGACATGATGAAATTTGACACACAGCGTAAAAATTGGTTTGCCACAATAGATCAATTATGCAAATTCTGGTTACTAAAGTTGGCAGTGTTAGGGGAAGTGTGGAAAAAGACTGAATTTGATTGTGTATTGCTATATGCATGGGTTGAAATATCTCACTTAACTCTATCAGTATTTAATACTTAATAGATGTTAATAAACATTTTATAAATTCACATGTGTGGCTAAAGTCTTTAAAAACCTTAAGAATTTATTAATCCAGTACAATAATATGTCTACCTGTCTCAGCATCAAGGTATTAAAATTAAATATATTCATTGCATTTACAGTTATTTGAATTAGAGCTGTATATTGTTGAAACATTTATTTAGTTTTGTTTAATATTTTCAAAAGTGATTGTCCATTTAATATTCTTTTTATTATTGTTAGCTTAAATGGGTATGTTTGCTTTGTTTTTTTCCTTGAAACATGATCTTATTGTATAGTTTAGCCTTGCCTTGAACTCGCTTTGTAGCCCAGTGTGGCCTAGATCTCATCGTAATCACCCTGCCTCAGCCTCCCAAGTGCTGGGATTGCAAGTGTGCAACACTACATCTGGCTCAAACAGATGTTTTTATAAGAATACATTTTTGAAAAGTTTGAACATTTGTCACCCACATAGATATGATATGAGATTTATTGTAATTTGTGTTATAATCATGTACATGTAAGCTAAATTTTTGCAGCATTCATCCTCTAATATGTATTTAACTTTTCACTCAGTAGATAATCTACTTCAATCACAAGTTAATTTGCATTTAGTTAATGAGCTGAAAGTGACAAAGTTAATAAAACAGTGAAATTAATAAGTATGTGTCCCATTTTGTAGAGAAAATATCCTTATTTTTTCAGCCCTATGGCATACACCATTTAAAATTCTACTTAAATATGTACATATTTAAATTTGTAAATATAATTCTCAAACCAAATAGAGCATCATTTTATAATTTTCTTCAGCAAGATAACACATTTCATGAGAAAATTTAATAATTTCAAAATGTAGTATAGGGATTGTACCATGCTTTATTGAGTTATATTTTAATTATACTACCACAAACTGGAAAAACCCACATTTTCATCTTGTTTGTCCTAAAACAAAAATAAAATAATTTTCTGTGTATGTGAAATGATTTTTTCAATGTGTTCTTAATATTTAAAATCTGTAGTCTGTAAAGTTTAGTGATCCAACTTTTTTTTTTTTTTACTTCTCAATGTATTCATTTTTTATTTTTCAGTGTCTTTAATTTTCTTCTTTTGATTTTCCAGCATTTTTAAACCACCTTGTCTGTCATATAGGTGCAATCCCTTTATTCTTTCCCCATTTGTGCATATGTTTGCTTCATGGGTCTTCATGGAATGCTGCTGACACTTTTTGCGAGGTTGTATTCCTCGCATGCATGCTTAAGTCTCTCAGTAAAATATTTTTACTTACATGCTGGTAGTCAGTAATGAGAATGAATCTAATAGACATGGTGAAAAGCAATCTTCGAAGACATTCCTTCAAGGTTAGTTTCCCATGCATATTTATACAGCGCTCTCCAAAGCTTGCACTTGATTATAGGTCCATTCGTCTTAACTTCCAATTTCTATGGCAAAATTCAGTTGCTATCATTTTATCCTGATGAAACAAAATACAGTACTTAATTCATGACTTACAATCAAATAAAGGTTTCTCAAAGGTCTCCACAGGTGTGCATTAAGGGGTTAATAATTCAATTAGACAATTGTATTCTTCCAAAATGTTCCAGATATAATTTGTTGAACTGAATCACCACAAGACTACCAATAAATATTTAATGAAATAATTTGTGTAATATGTAAAAGTGATTGCCATATTTCCTCTTCAGTAAATGCTTTAACCAAGATGCTTCCTGTATTAGTTTAAAAAAAAAACATGCAGTCGTATTGACTTAACAAGTATTAAAATATGCACTACTTACTCAATTGGAAAAATGTTCAGGACAAAAATCTTCAAAGAATGGTCTCCTGTGAATATAATAAGGAGGAGGAAAAGTTTCACTCAAGCATTTATTCTGAGATCAAATTTTCCAGGTTGCTCCCTGTCGAAGAGTGAGAAAGGCAACGCACTACACTTAGGTAACTTTTGTCGTATATGCGGGACCTGTAAGATTCAGTCTTTACATTGGAATTCCCTATGACCTGGTTGAGACTGCCTCAGAGATGTGCTGGAGGATGAAGTCCCTTCCACACCATCCTTCTGTCTGACCTCACAACTATCACAACGTTCAGACATGTATTAGGTCTGGAAATTCTCTGCCTCTCCTTACCTCTGCACATCTTTCTTAATATATTGATGCTGTTATAAGTCCATAGGCTAGGTAATTCTTAATAATGCAAATTTATTTTTCACAATTCTGGAGGAAGGGAAACTTAATATTAAACACTAGCACTTCCACTGTCTATGGGGAGCTGCTTCTTTCTTTCAAGTTGCTGACTTGTTGCTATAGAGGAGATTGATGCGATGTTCTCAAGTGGTGACAGACACAAGGACAAAGGTGTGAATAGCTCTCCCGCACCTCTTTTACCAAGTCACCAATCCATTCATGATATCGTAACTTAATCACCTCCAAACATCCTGCCTATTACTACTATTAGCAATTACATTTCAGCATGTGAACTTAATACATTCTTGCCAGAGAACCCTCATTGTCACCCAAAGGCATTTCTGCCAAGTTTGCTCTTCTAATTCTATCTTGGTATTTACCAGAGAACCAGACTCACATATCGCTCAGCTAATGTTCTTCATTGATCTCTGTTAAGCAAGGTTCCTTTACTTAGTGCCAGAGTTGGGTCAAACACTAATAAAGAGATACACATAAAGAATATCACATGTAGTCATATTTACATTTTCTGTTTCACTTAGTAAGGATAAAAGAAATAAACATTTACTGTGAAACAAAGCCTTCCTATGTATGTATTTTCCTAATGAAAGCTCTGTCTTTATGTTCTTTCAAAACAAAGATTAATTTGAAAAATTTGATTGTGAGAACCATTAAGAAATATAATTCTGGAAATGAATTTTGTATAATCATTAGTTTTAAATTTAACCCTACTTGTATCAAATACTTTGTTGGTAATGCACTGTATATCATAATACAAATTTATACAACACAAGGAGACTGAATTTTTAAAGACTTTATAGAATTTTCCAAATATGAATAAATAATTCCATATTTGCAAACAAGCAAAATAAAATTGCAAAATCTAAGGTCATCATTACTAATAGAATCTAGATTTAAATCTCTAGCTCAGCTTGCATATTCTTATCAAAAGTTATAGTACTTTTTATTGAGTTTCATCATCAAATTCTATTAAAGGATTAACACATGAAGTTTTCCTCCTAATTTAATAATTTCTTTATCAAACCAAGTATTTCTCTGTCTTAGCAAATACAAGCCTCAATATTTATATCAAGAAAACTCACAAATACTAACATTTCAAAGAAAGAGAACTGGGCTTAAGAAAGATTTTCTAGTCATGGCAGAATGAAGGATTTCAGGTCTAAATGCAGTGGAGGGGGCTGGGGGTATAGCTCAGTGGCATAAGCGCTTGTCTGGCAAGCGCAAGGTCCTGAGTTCAATCCCCGGTACCGGAAAAATAAATAAATAAATAAATAAATGCAGTGGAGGATTATTAATGCATGCAAAATTCTGTGCTCCGGCTCAGAGCATCCTTCACATGTTGTAAGAATATGCCAGCACCAATTACCACTAAATTTGACTTAAGTGCTAAAATGCAATTTCCTTCCATCTCTGTTCAGAACCATAGTATCATTAATCTAATTCAGTAGTTTTATCATTAAAATACTATTTTGTTGAACGCATAATGTATTCTTTTTAAACCTTACTGATACAATGAGATTAATGTTGTATTATTTGATTAATATCTACTCATGCCTTAACATCTTATTTTCTCAGAGTTTATGCTAATATACACTAATCTCTTTTTAATCCTATAGAGAGCTACAAGTGTGATTTGGGTGAGGGAAAGAAATCCTGCTTGCTCAGTATATGTTAATACCAGGGGGATAGAAAATAATCATTCTGCTCCAAATGGAAATTATGTAAGGGCATGCAGAAAAACTCATTACTAAAATCTGCTTCAAATGAGAAGGATTTTCATTAATGATGAGAAGACATGGATCATAGTGTCTGGGGATGTTTACAAGAATCTACAATGATAATCCCAAAAAGTAAAGCCTATTAGGCAGATGGTATCATAGAAAGAAAAAATGGAGTTTCACATTGCAGTGAAGGAATAATCCAGATCATTTGCAAATGATAAATAGGCAGAAGGTGCCCTCATCAAAAAAGGAAGATATTAAAATATATACTCACAATTAGAAAGGTCATTAAATGTATTTCAATCATGAAAATCAAAGAAAGGTTAAAGTCTTGAGGTATAAATATATTAGACAAGTCTAATTCATTTGAACACTTAACATACAGTCATTCCATAAAAACACTAACTAGAATTTTTATACAGAATTCAATTTTTGGTAGTTTTGGCTTTAATATAAGGACTTACAGATTATAATTCCTAAAAGAGTATAAAACCTATAGGTATGGGATATATTTTGAGAAAAATTCCATCTTATACAACCACCCCTTCTTTTCACCCATGATTTTCAAATAAATTTTGTGAAGAATAACATCCAAAGTTTTTCTAACCTCATCATTTACTCTCAAGTAAAATTGGTAATGTAAAGCCCTGCTAGTTTTCAAAAATTAAAAGTAATTTATTATTGATTTTTCAGCTTTAAATAACCTGTTAATGTTAAAATTATGCAATACAGAAACATAAAAACACTAAAGTAAAAATTGTTCTACGTATCCAGAAACGTTATTAACATGTTGCAGAAAACCATTCATATGTCACACTGTTATATACACTTAAGGAGGTGATTTTATAAGAAAAAATGTTTAAAATGATATGTGATACTTTATAAATGTGCCATAACAAGGCATTTTGTGCCACTTCCTTGTTCATAATTTTGTGTCATGTATGAAGCATTGCCTTTGTGCCTTATATAAAGTTTTTCCTTTTTATGACCACTTGCTCTGCACAAGACACATAAAGATGTGAGAAACACACAACAGATGCTGATAATAGTTGTTATTATTTTATCACCACATCTTTATAAAGATCCCATAGAGTAATAATTATCTTCTTTTCTTTTGTTGGTGTAAAACAATGTTTCTTTGGCCTCAAAATCCTGAGCTCAAGCCATCCTTCGGTCTTCATCTTCTCTGCAGCTGAGACTTTAGGTATGTATCACCATGCCTTAACAAAACCCATCTTAGTGGAAGAGACTGTTCCAGGGTCACACAGATATATTCTGTCTTATATGATGTCATCACATGTTCTTAACATCTATTTGATAAATGAAGAATCTTTCCCTTAAATTGACCAGTTAACTCTGTGGCTATGAATTGTATATAGCCACAGAGTTAACTGGTCAATTTAAGGGAAAGATTGTTTATTGGCAGAATGTACAATATGCCTGTCCTTTAAAGTGTGGTTGTATGTAGTTATATTTTTATTTTTCTATTATGAATAAATATCTAGGTTCAGGTGTTAGTTCAAAGACAATGCAATAGTTATGTTTAAAATATATCATCAAATCTCTGTTAAATTCAGTTTACTAGATAAAAATCATGCTGTTGTCACCAGTGTAAATTACAGTTAGTATGTTCAACTTTTTCTTTCCCCATAAATAATGGAGATCTCATTTATTTATATATTTTTCATGTATGTGTTGATTGTCTATATTAATTTTATAAAGATTCTGTTCAATATTTTTATCATTTTTTCTATCAGGGTATGGCTAGCTATTTTATTGACTTTTTAAGAATATAGACAGTCATTCTGAAATAGCATGAACAATAATTTTTCTTGATGCATACCTTACCACATTTTAATAAGAATTTTTCATGCCAGTGCTTGTAGTTTTTGCTTTGTTCCAATATTATCAAACACATATAACATAAAAATATTTTAACATGAAATGGGATAGAGGATTTGCTTATGAAGGAATCAATAAATAAAATAAATAACCTGAGTTTTGAAAATGAACAGAGGATCTGGATGGACTTTTCTCAAAAAACACAAGTAAATGTTTAATTAGTACATGAAAAAATATTCAACTTCTTTAATCACCATGGAAATGAAGGACAGAATCATGAATAGCATTTCATACATTTTAGCATGGTTATTATAAAAATGGGATGACAAGTACGGCGTAGAGAAGAAACACTTGTGAATTTTTTTGTAAACATAATTTTTTACTATTATTGTAATAAACATTATGGGATTTATTGCAAAATTGAAATGAAAATATACAGTATGATCCAACAATCCCAGCCCTCAGTATATATCCATAGGAAATGAAGTTAGTGCTTAAAAAGAGACATGTATTCACATATTCTTTACCCTATTATTCATAATAATCAAGATGTTAAGACAATCTAAATATTGTACAAACATATGCCTGTCCTGGAATATTATTTAACTTGCTGTTGATGACGACTTGTACAAATCTAGAGGTGATTATTGCTAAGTGAAATAAGCCAGAAACAGAAAGACATAATTTCATGATATTACTTATATATAAAATGAAAAATGGTCAGATTGTAGAAATATGGAATGGTGACAACCAGGAGGTATAGAGAGGAGGATACTGGAAAATGTTGGATAAATGCTGTAAAATTTCATTCATTTAAGATGAATAAATTCAAGAGATCTAGTATTATAATTATCAATGCCATTTGGTATTCTTGAAGTTTTTACAGTTTTCATTCTCATGTACATCACAATAAAATTATGATAAAACACATATCTGTAGATTACCTACTACATATTATGTACTTAATTGTTAACTCATCTGCACTGTAGAGAGAAAAATTCTGTGTGTGATTGCACTACTTAAAAACTTGTGACTCACTGTAAGAACCAGAAAATTGTTATTTTGACATTTGATCCATGTACATTTATAAAGAATGTTTTGCAATTGTTGAGCACGAAGACTTGAACATTAACTTCTCAGACAGGAATATTTTTTTTAAAAAGCAGTAAAGAACATTTTGAAAGTATAACTAAAGTGATCTACTTTTAATCAAGGAAGTGTTGTGTTTTTTTAGCTAAATAGAAAAAGTCCAGCAATGTGATTTGGAGCTATCAAGGTCATGTGCTGCTCAGACAAGGACTAAGGGATTGTCATCAGAGCTCTCATTTCAAATTCATACATAAACTGCTCTGAAGTTTTAAGCACATGATAATAGGAACACCATATAAGTGGTTCTAAAACCAAATGGGAAGAAGATCTTGAAGGAAAGATAGCTATACTTAATTCATTTGGGTCTCTGTGCGGTGAGATTCTGAGTTTTATTATGTCAACCCCCTTTCCATGTCCAAGTTTGGAAATCCAAAAAATTATATTTATATGTATCAGATATAAAGTTCTTATAATTATGCATATACCTATATATAATTATTTGTATCAGATACTAAGTTATTATAAAATTTCTTTTTTTCTAATCATTACAATTACATGAGAAATCTGAATAACCTTATACATCAGTGTAGTTCCTTCACTGAAATAAAATTATTTTCCCCCAATTTTTAACAAAGTCAACCAGAAAGCAATCCATTTTCAAAAATTCTTCTTTGCTCCTTATTTACTTATTATTAGATTTGCCTCAGAACAAATTATATTCTTCAATTTCTTTTATAGAGCAAGGTCTGTGGTAAGAAATGCCTCATGGGGGAATAAGCAAACAAAAAGAAATTTCACCTAAGCTACCTCAGATACGAGTATTTCATCCGTATTCACAATACAATGTCCTGGTCATATGGATAAGTACTTGCATGTTTATCTTTTAGGTGGAGTGTTTTAAATTATGTCTTAGTTATTTTCTCCCACTGTAGAGACAAAGTAGCCAACACCCAAGGTTAAAGGAAGAAACATTTATTTAGCTCACAGTTTGTATAGGTTTCAGCCCATAATTGCCTGCCTTCGAGGCAGGGTGGCACCTGGCAGAGGGACAACAGTTCATGGCATATGAGACAGCAAAAAGAACAAGAGAGGAGAGGCAACAAGCCTCTTTTTATCTCTTATACTGTATCCAGTCTATCAAGGTTAGGGCAGTAACGATCCAATAAGTGGCCTGATCCAGCAATCCCCTACCCTTGATCTCAGCATCTTTAATCCCAGCTGTCACAAACTCTAGATTCAGCAACTTCTGAAAAAGACCCATATAAAAGTGCAAGAGGCTTTGGGGGGACATGTAAACACAAACCTTAACTATTTATAAAATTGTAAATAATATATGTGTTATAGCATGTAATTTTAGCAGTGGGAGAAATAGTTGTGTTTTAGGATCCACACAGCATCTGCAAGAAAAAAAGTAACCATATTCCCCATAGGAAAAACCTACACATGACAATTCCTACCAGGAATCTGCTTGAAAGGTGTGTAAGGTATAATAATTAAAAAGGCGATTTTTCTATGGATTTTTTATGTCTATCTTGTTCTGTTGTAATTTTTTATTTGAAAATTCAAATATTTTTATTTTTAAGGAGTAACGTTTAGTAGTTCGATTTACAGCTACAAGCAGCCATACACTTAATCACAAAATCGAGTGGCACAAATCACACTATTATGGAGATCTTGTAAAGAATTCTTCCACTTACAAAAATCCTCTGAACTCTGTGATTATATATTACCAGTGAAATTTATTTTAAATAGTCTATTTTGTTGAGTTAAGCTTTTTTGTCAACCGGTGTCATTTAAAATTATATTTGATATTCCTACAACTTTGAACCTTTAATAAGGTTAATAATATTAATAGAATATTAATATTAAAATAAATATAAATTTTGTCATCTATTAAATGGAAACAACAAATAAATCTTCCCCAACAAGATTGGCTTAATCATTAAATGAATTAATTTAATTCCAGAAAATATGCTTAATGTTTTGAGTTATGATATTCCCAAATAGTCTATTTTTGTAAGGCTCAATATTTCACAAATATTTCAGTTTATCTTCACAATAATATATTCAATAAGTATTATCATTATCTACAAGTTATATAAGAGGTCGGTCTTTTCTCAGAGAAACTAAATATAAAAGTGTAATCATCTGCAAAACTATGAAATTGTATAATTGGTCAACTACAAACCTTTCCTTTAGGTTCAGTTCAACCATCTATAATTTTATGATCCAAACTGCAGAATCTTTCAGAAAATTCAATGCCTTTAGGTTTCAATGTAGGTTCCTTTAGGTTCAATTCAACCATCTATAATTTTATGATCCAAACTACAGAATCTTACAGAACATCTCAGGAAATTCATGGAAAAAGAACTAAAAAGAAATAGGAAATTCTAGACATGTTACTCATGCAGAAACAGTCCTTAATACTGGATGAGGAATATGTTTGAGAAGTTGATTATGAAGATCACAGAGAGGACAAATTAGGCTCTTTTGTAGTTAAGAAATTTATGGAAGAGTCAGGTGTACACTTGTGAAAAATAGGTCATTGACTTTTTGATTAGTAATGTATTCTGTAATTTCTGTCAATCAAATTATTTTGACACAAAACATCCAAATTTATTGTGAATATTTGGATATATCCTACATCAGCTTAGGAAAAGTTACAAAAAGCTTTCATTTTAATATGACGAATTTTAAATAACAAAACTATTAACAAATAGCTTAAAATTCTCAATCAGATTTTGAATAGTAAATGTCTTTATAGATCATGAATTATGTTAAATTTCAATTAATACACTTTACTCCTTTAAAAGATACTTTTTAGCCCTTCTTATGTTGAATGTAAGTCAAGCTTAAAAACGTATGAATTCATTTTATTTTTACTAATTTCTTAGAATATTATTTAATAAAAGTTTCAGTAAAAAGTATTTACTGTGCAGCCTGTATTGCTCTAAGAGCACATTAGTATGTGTTAAATGTTTAGATTATTAAATATGCTAACATTGTAATTACCTTCTAATTATGATACATAATTAATATGAATCCATATAATTATGTAGTTACATGAAATTCCCATGTGATACTAAAAAATCTTTCATTATTGTTGGAGATGAAAATTGCGAATTATATCGTGGAACATATCTAATGTAGAGGAATTTTTTTTTTTTTTTTTTGGCGGTACTGGGGATCAAACTCAGGACCCTGCACTTGCTAGGCAGGCGCTTATTTCACTGAGCTATAACCTCAGCCCCCTGTAGAGGAAATATTTATGGCACTTACAAACTACTCAATTTTGTATCAGGGGCAATATGAATTTGAGGGAATAACGACTTTTGAGCCATAGTAACTTCTTAAATTCATAGAATTAATATTATTAGTGAGGTTCAGCAATATTGTGAGGTTAAAGTCAGTATAGTTTCCCCAAAACAGTTCCAAGTTACAATTAGGAAAATTATTTTACTAACTTTATAGTTTGTAAAATAAATGGAGTTAGGCAAATAGTATATAATTAGTGTTAATTCACCAATCTGTTATCATTTATTTCATTTTCAAACATAGATAAATAATGTGAAATTTATGAAGCAGAATAGTAAATGCTACCAGTGAACCACAGTTTCATTAAGGAATCTTATACAAAAGTTATAGACATTTATTTAGAAATAAAGACTACATTGTAATCATAATCAGCAAATAATGTGTGTTTATCACAGTCCTAAGCAGTTAGGACATGACATGAAACAATTAAGCTGTCATGATATCTGGACACTACATCTAAAACTGATAATAATACTGTATGTTTCACTTTTCTTATGTGCATATATAAATGAAAAGGAAAGTAAACTAATTTATTCAGTCTCATACTAGTAAGTGAAGGAGTAGACACCACGGTGCTAGGCATTAGACCTCAGCTATCTGAATCTTTGATGCTGTCCTTGCCAGCCACACTGCTTAGTTTTTCTTTATTATCACTGAAAGTTTACATTTTCTGTATAAACCTTTTAAATAAGATAAATAATTTCTCTATGACTAGAAGTTTACTTAGTTCTGTATAAATATTTTAAGTAAGGGAAATACTTTTAGAGTTATGCCATTTTACTTCAAGTTCAACAGCAGAGGTACCGTTACATTCTTTTCTGTGCATAGAGATTGAAATTTGTCTTTTGCAATTAATCATTCAATAATGAGGCATAAACACACATGTGCACTGTCCTCTGTCAACTAGTTTATCTTTAACCCATAATTTATTATTGTTCAGGCTCCTGTGGTAAAGACCCATGGAAATCAGGGTAATTTTACATTTATCTTCATAAAAGAGCTGCTGACATCTGTTAGTTCTCAAGAGGCCAAATTTTAGAGTTTTGTACAGAAGATACATCCCATTACTTGAGAACGAATGCTCATTGCTTGTTTCCTGAAGTCTTTTAATAATTTTTTTATCTCTATTTAAAGATGCTTTAAAATTTTTCCTCAGAAAATAGGTTTATGTAGAATAATTCATTCTTTTAAATAGATTATATTATTGATTGCGTCTAGATGTCTCCCCAAAGAATCAGGCAGTTGTGGGTGGGTTTCTAGAATTTTTGATTGATTGATGGTCTAATGATGGGATTATAGGTGTGAGCCCTGCACCCACCCAGGACTGGGTACCCTGAATACAATATAAGGAGG
Organism: Dinomys branickii; assembly: GCA_004027595.1. Taxonomy (NCBI): domain Eukaryota; kingdom Metazoa; phylum Chordata; class Mammalia; order Rodentia; family Dinomyidae; genus Dinomys; species Dinomys branickii. Next base: position 7,244 of record PVLD010018607.1, on the reverse strand, counting down.
AGAAAGAGGCTTGCTTCCTCCCCATTTTGCTCTTGCTGCTTTTCCTGTTTGTGCCAACTTAAAATGTTGCCCTTGTGCCATGTGCTACCCTGCCTTGGATCCAGCTGACTATAGACTGAAACTTTCATAAATTGTAAGACAAATAAACCTTTCCTTCCTTAATCTTGGGGGTTGGGTATTTGGTCTCAGCAATAAGAGGAAAGCAACACAGACTGAATTTGATACCAGAGAAGTGGGGTCATTGGTGTTACTATACCTGACCAAGTGGTTCAAGAGTCTTTGGAAATGGCTGCGGGAAGTGTTGGGAAAGATTGAGAGATTTTGCCTGAAAGAGAAGCACTGGAAGGCCTTTGGCTTTTCTTTGTGGGAGATCTGGTCAGAGCTCAGAAGATGCGAAGGCTGATAGAAATCCTGCCAGTAAAGATCAGGTACAGGAAGGTTCTGCTAAGAAGGACTGCATTGGCTGTTTGTGTCTAGATGATGTATGTTATGGCTTGGCAGAATGTTTGTTTGCATTTTTGCTCAAGTCCAGAGACTTTGCCTAGGACTAAGATTAAGGGCAGTGGACTAATTAATTTGGCAGAAGAAATGTCTAGGCAGTGAAATGCTAAGGCAGTGGCATGGCTATTGTTGGGAGCTTTTACCAGATCTTTGTTGTAAATCAAAAGAAAAGCGCCCAGCAGAATGAGTTAAAGTGTGAATTTGGCCAGAAAGGAAGCTCCAATAAAGTTGTGGATTGCAAAGATAAAGCTGAGTAGATTTTGATGGCTGCGATGGATCAGGAGAATATAAAAGCTGGTCTGAGCGCAGCACAAGAAGCAGCGAGTCTCCACCCTTTGTGGCCTCACACCTGTAAAAGTGAAAGACATTTCTGTGAGGAGCAAGACACAGGGCACCATGTTCCAGAAAGGCAGCAGCCACATTATGTTCCAGAATGGGAGTGGAAGCCCCACAGGTTCCAGAATGGGGGCTGCATAGAGAAATGGTTCCTCCAATTCAGGTTCAGAGTGCCCAGCAATCCAAGCGCTCGACCCCTACAATCAAGAGAGAAGAAAACCTGGAAACAGCTCCAGATTCCAGCAGACCATGTCGTCATCCACATGGCACTGATTTTAGCTGCATACAGGATGCAAGAGTTCTGAGGTTAGGCAGGCTTCCACCTAGATTTCAGAAAGCCTGGATACCCCTGAGAGGGCAGCATGTGAAGGTGTTCATGTGAAGTGAAAGGTGCACAGGAGACACCAGAAGTTTTAACCCATGACCATGGATTATTTGAGGAAAGCTGCAAGGAGGGAGCAAAGCAGGACCGAGAGAGAAGCTATGGGAGCTACAACCCCCAGAAGTACCACTGAGGCAGAGCTATGTGGAACTCACAATGTGCCACAGATTGCCTCAGATGTTGCAAGTGGAACTACAGAACTTAGTATTTTCCCTGATGGATTTTGGACTAGCTTTTGTCCCAGTGCTTCCTAGCCTCCTGTCTTGGTTACTTTTCTTTCGTTGCTGAGACAAAATACCTAACATCCAAAATGAAAGAAGGAAAGGTTTATTTAGCTTACAGTTTTTGGAGGTTTCAGTCCATACTTGGCTGGCTCAGAGGCAGAGTGGCACATGGCAGAGGGCAAACTGTTCATGGCAGCAGAGCACAGCAAAAAACAACCAGCAAAAGGGGGGAATGGCTGCAAGCAGCCTCTTCTCTTCCCTTACATTGTAAACACGATACCCCCACCCAGGGGACGTGAACCTCTCACAGTCTCCACGCCCTCCTCTTCCACAGGCTCAGGATGTGTACAAAGTACGCACCCTGGCTTCCTCCTGAGTCACTCAGCCAAACCTTTAGACTCCCCAAGTGGACACAATGTATCAACCATAACACCTCCTTTTTTGTAGCTTTTGGAATGGTAATTTTTATCTTGTGCCAATGAATGTTGGAAATGTATGATTTTTCATTTGTACAGGGGCTCACACCTAAGAATTTGCCTTAGATCTTGGAGGAGACTTGGGACTTGGCCTTTTCAGCAATGCTGAAAATATTAGGACTTTGGCAACTCTTAGAGATGGACTAAAATGCATTTGCACTAAGAGATGTGCATGTGTCTTTGGGGTCCGTGGCAGAATGTTATTTTTTGTGTCTAGATGTCCTGCCAAACATTCACACAGTCATGGGGCAGGCTTGTAGAGATGTTGTTGGCTCATGGTCCAGTGCTGAGAGTATGAGTTTACCGTACGTGCTACACCTGCTCTGGGGTGGGTAGCCTGAATACAATGTAGGGAGGGAAAAGAGGCTTGCTTCCCTGCCACTTTCTGCTTTTCCTGCTTTTGCTGTCTTGTGCCTCCTTGAAGTTTTCCCCTGTGCCCTGCCACTCTGCTCTGGAGCCAGATGATTATGGACTGAAACATCTATAAACTGTAAGATAAACCAATGTTTCCTTTAATTTTTGGCATTGGGTATTTTGTCTCAGGAATGAGAGAAAAAGTAACTAAGACAGATTCATTCAGTACTTAACTAAGAAGTATAAGATACTGAATTTCACTCCCAGCATGTACACACACACACACACACACACCTCACAGATTTTGACATAGAAAAAAATTTTGAACACAATGTTAATGCAAAATATCTTTTTCCAAAGCTTCCATTGTTTTCTGGTTTATTTCTGTCATTAATTTTTCCTGTTAACGCCATGGTAAAATACATTATATAAACAAATATTTGATTACAGAAGATTTAAAAAGGTGTAAAAATAACAAAGCAAAGAATCATTATTAAGAAGAAGAAAAACCTCTCACCCTCGTAGAGACATTTCCCCAGAATTTTGCTGGGCCTTATAATTAATCCATTAAAGAGGATATGACATTTGCTCATGACTTTTTTATAGTAAAGCTGGAAAGAAGTCAAGCTTTTGTCTTTATCATACACTAACCCCTCAAAACTCATAGAACCTATTTCAGGCCCTGTCTTCGTCTACTCAGGCTGCTAGAACAAAACAGACTGGTTTACTTTAACAATAAATATTCATTTCTTATAGCTTCAGAGAGGCTGTGAGGTCCATAGTAAGATGGAAGGCTGATTGCATGTCTAGCAAAGGCCCACTTCATGGTCCAGGAAAAACACTGTATTCTCATATGGTGAACCTCTCTAAGGTCTCTTTGTAAGGGCATCAGCCCCATTTCTGAGTGCTCCTCCATCCTGAACTAAATGTTTTCCAAAGACCAAACTTCCAACTCCCATCAGATTGGTGGTTAGGATTTCAGCATGTAAGAATGGAAGTACTAGAAAGATATTGATTCCATAACAATGGTGAACTGCTATTTTCTCTGGAATACTGGACCTGTCACTGTGCCTGTAGCATAGCTTACTATAAATTCAAGCCCTGAGTTGAGCAACATTCCCACAACTACTGGTCTTAAGTAAAACATGTTGTGAGACATAAAATCAGAATCTGTGAAATGTAACAAATAATGCAACCCAGAAGTATGGAAAATCTAAGTCTAGTAAATGTAAACTTAGATCAAGGAAATAAAGGAGACAGAAGAACACTAGGCGTCTTCCTCCATCTTTGCTACACACTGCTTCAAGATACAGTTCCATGATAAAGAGTTCTGAGAAGAAATCTCTTTGTGGAGAACATGCATGTGTTCATTTGTACCTCCTCCTGTTCCAGTAAACCAGTGCAGTATCCCTTTTTGACAAGTTTCCTCTTTCTTTTCTTCTCCGCTTTTTATGAATCTTTCCACCCTGTTTGTAAACACTTAATGCGTTGGCATTTTAATTTTCCTCTCAATCTCTATTCAGTGGTAAACTAAGATGTTTTTCTACAGTCAGTGAGTTGAGGTACATTATAATGTATGTTATAAAATCATAAGGTTTTGATACAAATATGAAAAACCAACTATTTAAATTGAATTTCTAATGCTCTTTGTAACAACCAAAATGTTTCTTCTATGAAGAGAAGAAATCTGGAGAATATGTTTTTATTAGTGGTTTAATATTTATTCAATATCTATTTTTCATCATTTTTTCTGCTATTTGTAGCATATGTACTTTTTCTTGAGGAAAGCTACAGTCATAGTTTCAAGATAATGTAAGCAACTACAGAACACAAATTCATCTGAGAATGGTAAAAAAGAAAAAAATTAAAATTTCTTCCTTTTTAAGAATTGGAGAATTCATTTCATAGAAATCTACTTATTGAACTTTACCTCATATATTATTGACAAGAATCATCTCAAATAATCATATTTATATCTAGCAAATGAAGATAGTGATTTCAGCACTTCTTGATATACTGCATAGTACTTGGTATTGGGAACAAGTTGTGTAAGAGAATGCTGATGTTTGAATAAATCCAAGATTAATTTGAATGAGATTATCCCAAAAATATAAATTAAGTACAAAATAGCAGGAAATAAGATGTCTTAAGTCATCATTATTTTGTAAACCACCAAACCAGGCCTGCCCTGATTACAAAAAAAATGTTATGAGTGGCAATAAACTGTTAGATACAACATTTAAGTCACTGGCTCAGACAGTCTAATCAATGCATAGCTGGTAAGATCCCACAACAAATTTATAAGATATCATATAAGATAATAATTTAAAAATAAGGTTCTATAAAAGCAAAATTTATTACTTAGCAGGCTTAAATCATTATATTTTCACCATTTTTACAAAGTTGAGAATATTCTGTTTTAATAATCACTGAAATGGATATTGATTAAGATTTTCTCTGGAGCCATATAGTTCTAAAATATAATGAATAATTTCCACATACATATTTATGACCAATTTAAATATAATTATCTGTGTCTCCTACAGCAATGATTTATATTTCAGGTAAGTTTATCAGGTCATTTTAAAAAATATGTAAAACCCTAAGAAATTAAAACTTTACCACAATGTTATGGAATGAACCAAACTTATTTATGTTAATAAAGTATATTTATACAAAATAAAGGCTACAAAAGTAAAATCTCATCATGTCATATACAGCTGTAAATAAGAGTTTTTGATACTTTAATTTAATTTTCATTACTTTTCCTTAGATAGAAAAGCTAGTCAATAAAGTAGGTGAAATGGAATTTCAATTTATTTACCTGAATCCTTCCTAATGAATTCCATGTTCACAGTAATGTTGAATATTTTAAGTATTTTTAATAATATAGTAATATTTTTACTGATTATATTGTTATATTATTGGTGATTATACTGTTAATGTTTACTTAAAGTGGAATTTACATAGATATATAAGAAATACCATATTATTCAATACCCACTACTTTGCTGTGTAGCAGTGATTGAATACATGCTATTAATATTAAACAACTTTGAAAAAATGAAGACATAGTTAATAATTTATATTGGCCTGTTGCCTGCAATGAATTAATGGAAAATGCAAGTTTTACTTCTCTCTTTGAAGTCTTACATGCTTAAATTTTCTTGTTTTTTATTCTTTAAAACCTAAGATTTATGCCACTTGCAAATAGATAACTCTTTAATAGTTAAAAATAATGTATAATATATAGGTTTCAAATTAAAACTCATTGTAAATCTTAAGGGAAAATATGTTAATAAGAAAAGATATGGACCATGGAGGGTGGTGGCAGCAGAGGCATCAGTGAAAGCACAGAGTGGAACAGCATGACTCCTACCACCCAGTGGCCAGTGGCCAGTGGCTTGATGGATACAAGATTTAAACAAAAGTGTACCAAGGCATAGCAGCAAGTGAGAGGTTGGCATCCTGCCCTTCCTCAGGAGGGGAGATAGAACTGGGGCCAAGCAGCCTTGGGCATCAGCTGCAGAAGCAAAGGATCAGCCCATAATACAGGACCTCAGCCTGACCTACCCTGTAACAAGTGACCCAATAAGACAGAGACTTGCCAGTGGAAGAGAAACACAGGAGGCTGTGTAATGACCAGAGGATCCAACTATTGATGGGACTGGGAACAGCCCTAGGGAGCCCTGAGTGACTGAAAAAGTAATATAAAGGGTAAAAGTAGGTCGACTCTGTCCCCAATCCCTCCATATCTGGAGGCCAAGATCACTACACATCCACCACTAATTCTACTCCAGGTTCTAATAGGTTACCAAGTAGTTTTGTGCTATCACAGATACAAGAATAGAACTGTGGGCTCGTGGGCATTTTATGTCTTTTTTCTTCTTTCTTTGATGATGTTCCATTTTTCTATCTTTTTTTTAGCTTTTTAACCTGTATTTTGAGCTAATTTTTCTTTCTTTCTTTCTTTCTTTCTTTCTTTCTTTCTTTCTTTCTTTCTTTCTTTCTTTCTTCCTTCCTTCCTTCCTTCCTTCCTTCCTTTCTTTTCTTTCTCTCTCTCTTTCTTTCTTTCTTTTCTTCCTTCCTTCCTTCCTTCCTTCCTTCCTTCCTTCCTTCCTTCCTTTCTTCTTTCTTTCTCTCTCTCTCTCTCTTTCTTTCTTTCTTTCTTTCTTTCTTTCTTTCTTTCTTTCTTTCTCCCTTATCTCAAATATTCCTTTGGATTTTATGATATCTTTTATATGAGTCAACATTGTCCTTAATGTTTCTAATAAGCTTTTAGAATACTTTGCATACTCATTCATTCTTTATTTTATGTGCTAATCTCTATTTTTCCAAAGCATGGTTGTTCATCCTTTGCCCTGTAGCCTTGCTTTGACTATATTTCTCTTCATTTATCTCTGTTTTGTTCTGTATCCTTCTTGCATTTCCCTACCACAGAGTAAAACCACTCTAACAAGGGAAACCTCCTTGCATATAAATTCCCTATTTATATTACGGTTTGTTATACAACCATAGATGTTGCTCCTATAGTTAAATGGTAACCACAGTTTGTGAGTTTCTAAGCTACACTTCATGCTATTGTTATTGTTAATTGTACTACTTTAGCTAGAATGTCATACCTGGCCTCACTACTAGGGATAAAGCTATTTACCATAAAAAATCTACAAGAATCAATAAAGAAAACAAAATACATTAAAAAAAAAGACTCAGAATCAAGAACCATTGTTGAACTCCAACCACTTTGTATGAAGCTCTGCACCATTTCCAATTTTTTTTGTATATTTTTATTTCTTTTACTTGTTACTCTCTTTGATTATTTGATCAATCTTACATTCTTATGTCTAGTTGATTGAGCAACTTCATTGAAGTTAATAGTATGCAATGTAAAAACAACTGTATATTTCTATAATTTTGTTTTGTAACCACAGTTTGTGAGTTTCTAAGCTACACTTCATGCTATTGTTATTG
>PVLD010018606.1:11230-38646 GCA_004027595.1 Dinomys branickii | reverse complement strand
TTGTTTGACCAATTTCGCATGTCTGTATTTGTGTTCATGAATATACACTTCGAAGATATCAATAGGTAAAGCAACAACCATTGTTGAGTCCATGTCACATTGTCTGTAAATCAGTTTTGATTGTACTATTTCTTATGCTACTTTGTGTCTGTTTGTTAATATGTTTTTGTGCTTTTACTTTTAAAATTAAAAAAAAAAAAGCCCACCCCCCATGACTGCATTAGGCTTTAGGGGGGACATGTAGACACAAAACCATAATAGCATACTACTAGCTACTTGCTTGATATTTTCACTGGGTTGTCTTATAAACAACTCAAACCAAACATAGTGACAAGTGGACTGATTTTCTTTTGACAAAAACCTGCTGTACTTACACTTTTACGATTCAGTTACTGGTGGCTTGCAATTTCAGATCTTTTCTTATTGCCGCTTGTCTCAGGTAGCTGAAAAGTAGAAAACCAAACGTGATCAAAAGCTAGATAAGCTTATGTCATTCTTCTGCCCCAAACTCCTTGTAATATTGCCGCATTTCACTTAGTGTAAAGCTAGTGCCTTTATCATGAGAGACCGGTGGAGGACCAATATGATTTGCAACCCACAAAGACGACTTTCTCTTACCTTTATTTATCCTTCACTCTGCCAAGGAGAGCAGTCTCCCTGCTGGTCTTTGGTAACACCCTGTGTGTATCTGGCTTGGGGCTTTTTTGGCTTTTCTGTGCTTAACTGTCTCAGTCACCTCAAGTCTGCTTAACTCTTAGTCTTCCCAGGAGGGCCTCTGACCACACTGTTTACTTTTGTATCTTATGATGCACCCTTCAAGCACTCCCAGTCCACCTTTCCTGCTCCACATTTTCTTCTAGTGAATAATTTAAATACTAAAAATTTACTTATTACATTTTTGCCAGTCAGGGTTTTTGTTTTGTTCACTAATGGTATCCAAAGAGCCTGGAGTAGTGATTAAGTACCATACTGAAGAAACATTTTTTAGGTAAAGGGATTAATTAATGAACATAATCTTCCTACACATAATTAGAAATTGAACACGCCTACTATAATATGAAAGTGAAATAAAAGGAAAGGAACTTAATTCAGGCATGACGGTGCAGGCCTATAACCCCAACACTTGGAAGGGTGAGGCAGGAGGGTCACCATGAGTTTGAGGCCACCTGAAACTAGATACTGAGTGATGGTGGTGGCAGACTTACAGTAAATCAATACATATTTTACCCAGGCACAACTATATTAGAAGACACAATAAAATAGTTAACTACTTGTGCATTGTATCATTAGTATGGCAGCAATAAATATAAACAAGTTTGTTTGTTATATTACTGTGTGGCAGTGCTCTTGATTGTCCAAAATGGTTAACAGTTCTTGGTAAACTGTGTAAATAAAATAAGTGCTGTATAGTTTTTACTAACTTTACATAATTAATCCATTACTGAGAAATCAACTGTATAATAGAACCATGAAGAAGTTTTTTTCTATTGGTATGTAAAATGGAGGTGAGGTGCATGTAATCAGAAGCAAGTGTTTTCCCCAAATGTGCAGCCAAAATTCTTATAGATGGAGAACATTTCTTTGTGTATAGAACTATTCTGTGTCAGTATCCCTAGAATCCCACTGAATCCTAAAAGTATTTCTTAACTGTTGGCACAAACAAAATAGGTGTGTAGTTTTTCAGTATAGTCCTTAGATGAAGAGTTGTGCTTTCAGTTTATCTGTCTTTATTTTTCTTCTCAGTACTTACTACTTTGTGGCTTATGATTTATTTGTTATTTGGTTTGGTGGCTGCCTTTTCCCTCTTAGATTATGAGCTTCATGAGAACATTAATTAGTCTATTTTATATCCCAGTGCTTATCAATGAGATCTCCCCACACCCAGCCAGGCCCCCCCACCCTCCGGTGATCCCGGTGAGAAATGACAATTTAGTTACTGACATAGTGATAGTGAAGAGAGGAACAGAAGTGGATACATTCTGTATATTTAGGAAAAAAAATTATTGGTAGGACTTGGAGATAGAATGGGTTTGTTGTGTTGAAGGGTGCATTCAGAATGATTCTTAGATTTCTGGCTCATGCTACTGGTTGGGTATTCAGTTAGGTCAAGCATAAGCAGAGAGGATTTTTTTTTTTAGACAAGGTCTTGTTTTGTAGTTCAGGCTGGTCTCCAACTCACTATGTGGCCCAGGCTGATCTCAAATTCATGGTGATCCTCTTGCCCTCCTGCGTCAGCCTCCAGAATGTTGGGATTACAGTGTGCACCACTACACGTGGCTAGGATCAAATTTTTCGAGGCGCAAGTTGATCATAAATTCTCTTAGGTAACTTTATACTATACAGCATCCAGTGCAAATTCCCTACTATCTTCTCTATAATTTGGTATTTCCTTTAATGTTTTTTTGTTAACTAATGTGAAGATAACTATGTAATACAACATCCAGTGCTAATTCCCTCCTATATTCTGTATAACTTTGTATTTTCTGTATTGTTTATGGCTTTTCTGGCTCATATGTCTCCGTTCTTTTGTCTTTAAAATAAAATTAAAAAAAAAATAAATAAATTCTCTTAGGGACACTTCGTTTGCTGTTGCCATTATGACATCCCAGTAGAGAGATAATCAGATAGGCCTTTGGACTTTTCTTTTTGTTATTTTTGAGTGTTTTTATAGTCTGAGGCACTGGTAGGAATGTGGCAGTAAACAAGCAGACTTGGCCTGTGATGTCATAGAACTTCTATTTTTATGAGAAGAAATACATTCTTTTTAAAGGCTAAGAATATATATATAGTAGTTTGCCCTGAGCCATGGGAGATGTTTCAAGAACCCTAGTGGTTGCCTGAAATCATAGATAGTATCAAACCTAATATATTAAGGATTTTTTTCCTATGTGTACATGCCTGTGATAAAGTTCAATTTATAAATTAAGCACAGTAAGGAGTAAAACTTAACTTATATAATTTTTAATTTAAAATATTCTAAGTGTTATTGACTTGTGTCTAACTAGAAAGCAAAACTGCAGGTAAAGGACCTGGTAGTTTCAGGTACTTATGTTTTTTATACAGAAAATGTTAAAGGATTTTTGAAATAGTAAATGATTTGAGGCTTCTTCAGATTGAGTGAGTGAAAGAAGACTTCCCTGAGGAGGAACATTGAAGTGAGATCTGAACAGTAAGGAGCAAACTGAGTGAAGAAGATAGGGAAGAGCATTCTAGATGGAAGGAACTACAGTGCCCAGACAGGGTATTCTTGTGTTAGAAGAAATAGAGCCAGTGTTTAGGGGGTAAGGGTGCAGACAAATAATAGCGAAAGAGGAATCAGTGTAATGAGGGGCTTTCTAATTCAGAGTAAGGAATTTATATAAGTACACATATGGTGATGTAACATAATAATAAGGATCATTCTAGTGATTCTGTGGAGAATGAATTCCACAGGCAGATAGGAGGAGCAACACGGGGCCATTGGCAGTATTTAGGGAAGAGGTAATAACTTGTGCTGGAGTGGAGCTGGAGAAAAATGAATAGAGTTGATCATCTTGGAAATGAGAGTCAATGGTTATGCTTAATGGTCATCTATATTGATTTGGAGCTCAGAGATTTAGGACTAGACATGTAAGTTTTGAAGTTGTATATTGATAATTAAAGCCAGGACACAATTGGTAATCCTCAACTCTGTCAGTACAATTGAAATTACGTAGAGAACTTTTTCAGAATAGAGTTGCCCATTCCCACTCATGAAGATCCCTTTTCAATACTGTATGGACAGAGTCACAGTGTTCTTTTCCCTAATTTAGTTTTACAGGTAAGTTTAAAGTGGCCAAGTGTGGCCCTTGATCTATTGATATAGAACAGTATTTCCTAATTATCTTCTCTTTTCTTGTTTGCCATCCAGCCCTTAAAACATTTGTGTACTTTTAATCAGGCAAACCGACAACACTTAATTTTGCAAATGTAAGAATTATAAATAAGTGAAATTGTTGTTTCTAGTACAACAGAGGTATAAAACATTTGTGTACTTTTAATCAGGCAAACCGACAACACTTAATTTTGCCAATGTAAGAATTATAAATAAGTGAAATCGCTGTTTCTAGTACAACAGAGGTGTTTTCCTTATAAATGGTATACCTGATGCTCTGAAGTCGGTTACCCTTTGGAATTCTGAAATTGTGGTTATGTTTAAGTATAGTGATCTTTCTTAGTATGTTGTATAAATACCCATATTTACCAGTTCTTTCTTAACTCTTATTTTTGTCTTGACTGGTAGCTTACATTAAGGGGACTGTCTGTGTTCTGTTTGTCTTCAGTACATGGTCAGCAAGAGAGATGGACCTTGGTTTCCTACCTTGAAGCAGAACAAAAAGAGTAGCATGTACTCACGGGCGTGATTCTTAAAACTTTTGAAATTGTTGCCTTTTCTGCCTAGCTTAGAAATGTTTGTCAATTAGGTGAATAAACTGTATATTATTAAAAACCAGTAAGCTCAGGTTGACTTTTTAGTACATGAGTTGCTGAAGCGAGCACTCAGATTGATTTTGAAGTCGGCTATCTGATGTGATTTCTTTTAGATGTTCAAAATTATCAGAGTCTTATTTTACATTTTTTATTTAAATAGCCTTGGATATAATTTGACAGTAAATACTAAGTATTTGTTTGATGTTAACGTGTTGAATTTAACACTTAACACCGGACTGGTTATTTTTGTGGCCCAATTGTTGAAATATTTTTATTTATATATAAAATTTATTCATATTTATTTTTATATAGGGTTTATTTATATATAGAATTTTTAAGTGGCTCGTAAGTATGTTCTAGTCTTATGTTAGTATACTATTAATGCAATTTATAAGTCAGTTCTGTGAATTAGAATTTATGTATCAAAATAATGGTTAGCTAGAGACATAAACTTATATCTATCTATCTATCTATATATCTATACTTAGATACGTGTGCTGTTAAGCAGGCTTACATAAGGTGTTATCTTAACCACTTAACAGTTTACTTTGTCACTCAAACAGCATGTTTATGTGTCATTTCAACCAGTCAATTCTTGCATTAAATAAATTCAAATTGTCTTTTTTATATTTCCTGTTTTAAAAATTAACAAAAATATGCAATTTTTGGTCATCCTGTATTTAAATAATTGGACTGGTAAGTGGTAACTGACATATAACAAGATAGTATACTTTTGCATATTCTTTATCTAAGATCATATTTTATGTTATAAATAAAAAATTAGTTCACTTGAAAAGCAATATTTTCATTCCCGTTTATTTTTTCAGTGGAAATAAACTTGGATTGTTCTTTGTATAAGTATTACCAAAATATTAGCAATTCTGTGTTTCAGTGCCAGTTGAACATTCTTATTCTGAAAATCTAAAACATGAAGCATTCCAAACTGTAAACAATTTTGATCATTGGCATGATGCCACAAGTGAAAAATTCCCTACCTGATCTTTTGTGATGGGTTATAGTCAAAATGAAAACCATTGTATAAAATGACCTTCAGGCTGTATGTATAGATAAGGTATATATGAAACATAAATGAATTTCATGTTTAGATTTGGGTCTTATCCCTGAGATAGCTTATTTATATATATATATATACACACACACACACACACACACACACAGATACACACACACAGATACACACACACACACACACACACACACACATACACATACATACATACAGTTATTCCAGATTCTTAAAAACTCCAAAATTAGAAATACTTCTGACGTCAATCATTTTAAATAAAAGGATACTCAAGCTGTACTTAAAAGTTTAATAGAGTGAGAGAATTAATTTGAATTATGATGATTTAGCTTATATCTGTTCAACATTAGTGTAAGTTTTGGTTCTTTTTTCATTAGAAAAACCTGAATATAGTTACTAAAATGGTAGAAAGAAAAACCACTTCTAAGTTCTAAGAGCTGAAGAAAAAATAGCCAATTTTATTGAAAAATGTTTATTTTGCTAACATTTAGATGTGTTGGTAATTGGTTATCCTGAAAGGTACAAAGAAATAACTGTAGGAAAACAAAGTGTATGTTCTAAATATAGTTGAGAAAAAATAAGCAACTATACTACAAGAGATGTGGATTCAGGAAATCATGTATTGTCTCTGGACCTTTTCGTTGTTGATTAGTACTTTGCAGCTTCACTAATTACAGTGATAAAAGTATTTTAAGATACTGGTTTTGTGAATTCCAGATTACTTGAACTATTAGCTGTAATATATACTGTGTAACATATGATCATGTGTTATTTTGACTATACCAGTGTTTTGGTGCACACTGATAGTTTATTCCAGATCATAGCAAATTACAGTTGATAGGGAGGATCTGAAAATGTCATTATAGTCATATAACATTTCCTTTCCACATCTATTAGTCACCTTCATTTAATTTGAATGTCAGCTAGATTTTTTCCCCTTCTTAATATCTGTCCTAAAAGGAGAATTGTTTATATTTGCCAGATCATACTTCCTTCTTTTAAACTTACACCAGTACTTCGGTAGATTTTAAAGCATTACCTGTGAGATAGCCATTTATTAATACATTGCCTATTAGTATTATATTTAGAATAATTTTTTCTATTAAAATTTTTTTTCCCATTTAGAATATTTCCTCTTCCCTAAATTTACCTGTTCAGTTTGGATTGACCCTTGGGACTTGACATTGCAGGTTTTCACCCATTTACTTAGCGAGTTAACAAACAACTGTTTGTGTGAACAATTAAGTTTTCACCATATTAGGTCCCAGGATGCTTTCAGATGCCTGGATCTTACACTCACTAATCATACTTTTCAGTATTTTTAAGAATATAAAAGTTAAAAGGGCATATATGGGAACAGACATTGTTTTTTGTCTTAGAAGTTTGGTAATAGCATTCAACTAGCTTTTCTCTCTTCTTGGTATTCTGGCAGTAGTAACTTGATAGTTTTAATCTATATAGAAATGTATTCGCCAGTATTCAGTATTAGTCAATGGATGTCACAGTTTTCACTTTTGCTGTCATTGCCTTTTTTGCATACTCCATGAATTTCCCAGTTGTAGGGATCACCCCGGAGAAAGGCTCTTATCCCATTACCCCTGCTTTATAAAAAGGCATACGTGCTGAATCATCACATTTACCAGAGATTTGAGTGTAATGGAAATGCTTGTTGCCACCTTAAGTCCAGAATTAAAATTTTAACATACTTAATCCCTTAACTTGCATCATCTTGATTTTGTATTTTTTCTTGTGAGTTAAGCAGTTGATTTCATTTTGAATTCTTTTTAGTAGTATCTTCTCTACACTTACAACTTTTTATCTTTCTGTAGAAAATTTCCTTGGCTGGGAGCCTGGAGTTCATTGTCTTCTCCCAGTATAATCATTAGTTTTCTTTTTCTTCTCTTTAAGTTCCTATCATTATGTAAATGTGTTAAGTTTATTCCACTTGTGATTGAAGTTTTTAATATAAAAACGTATATTGGAACTTTAGTGTTGCATACTTTATTAAAGAATGAATCTGTATTTAAGGTAAGCTGTCCTAGATTTCATTCATGCACTGAAAGTTTTATTTATGTAGCTACACAGTTGTAGCTACACAGATGTTCTAAGAATTGTTACTGTAACTCTTGTTAGAAAGATCCTAGGATTAAGGTCTTTTCATGCCCTGGTCTTTCATCTCTAGGGGAATTATATCTTAATTATCCAAATTTATAGAATATTTATTATTCCATCTCTACATTACTACTTCTTGGTTTAGAAGTACACCGTGTGCTTTTCTTTGTAATGAAATTGTATTGTTTATCTCTGATTTAACTTTTAGTTATATTTTTTCTAACATATTGGGAAATTGTTTTCCCTGATTGTTGGGAAAACGAACTTGGCATTAAAAACTTGACTGTAGACAGATCTGAAATGGGCTAATTGATGTGTGTAAGACTCAGTTGATTTTATATGCATATGGTTATGATTCAGATACATTTTGTAGAAAAATTGATGTTTATGAGGGATATGAATATTCTGAAGGAAGGTTTCTTTATAAAATTAAATTTTGAACCTCTCACTGTAAAATTTACATGTTACCTACTGATTATTGTCATTCTTCAAATGACTTTTTATTTGTGACTGTCCTGATTACTTTCTGTGCTTTTATACTATGTTTATTTTGTTAAAAAAATGTACAGTAACATTTAAAAATCATGCAGAATGTACCAAGTAAGTCTGAGTTAGACCACTGTTTACATTTCTCCTGGAGGACCTTCACCAAGTTTATTGAACACAAATTTTTATGACCTGAATAAAATAATGATGTAGGGTAATTAATAAGGTAGTTGAAATCAGTGATTTATTTGCCTGGGTGAAAGTTTAATTATATACATTATTGAGTTATATTAATGCATAGTAGTGAATTATAAATACATTATCTAAATGTATTTGGAGAGTATAGAATGTACTTGTGATAAAAAATACAGTGCATATTTAAACTTAAAAAAAAACTTATTGCAGTAAAAGCCACATTGCCATTATTCTCTTCAAAATACTCCTTCTTGCTTGGGACACATATACCTACAGACAGCGCTTGGCACTTTCTGAAATGATTCTCAAATCCTCTTCTGTGAATATCTTTAGTTATATTGTTGTGGCTGCCTTAATGTCCTGAATCATTTCAAAATGTTTACACTTCATGGTTATTTTGACTCTGGGGAAGAGCTGGAAGTCACACAGTGCCAGATCTGGTGAATGAGGTGGATGAGGACACACTGGAATGTTTCTGATGGAAATTGGCATAAATAGTTGATAAATGAAATGAAATTTTAAAAATTATGGTTAGTGTTAAAGATTTTATTGCAGTAAAAGTCACATTGCCATTTTTCCCCTTAGTATACTCAAAATACTCCCCCTTACTGCAAATATACTTAGTCCATTGTTCTTGGCAATGTGTCTTTGACTGTCTTATTTTTAAAAGAATATAAACATTTGCCTTATTTTTTCAGTCACCCTGTAGTGTAGACAGATATTCAAGTTATGTTATTTTTTAAACATTCTGAATTAAAATCTAAAGCCTTCTAGCTTAAAGGATAAAGAGATGAGCTTTCCTTTGAAAAGTAGTTCATAGTTGGCATGTGGTGGTGCATACCTATAATCCCAGCACTTGGGAGGCTGAGACAGGAAGATCCCTGTTGAGGTCTAAGCCAACCTAGGCTACATAAATGAGTTCAAGGCCACCCCAATAAGATAGGGAGACCCTGTCGTTAAAACAAAACAAAACAAACAAACAAAAAACCTTGGCTCATAAAAGACCCGTGATACTAAAACGCTTGTCAATTTTTGTGAGTTTTACATTAATCAAAATATGCTAGCTGGGCTTGGTGGCACACCCCTATAATTCCAGCACCGGGGAGGCTGAGGGAGGAGGATTACTATAAGTTCAAGGCTAACCTGGGCTACATAGCAAGTTGAAGGCCAGCCTCTACTACAAAACCTTGAAACCTTGTCTCAAAAAACAAAGTTAAAAACAACAAAAAAACCAAAGTTAAATAGTTTTAGTTTGTGATATTTTCCTTTTATCAGATACATAGATAACTGCTAATAACTTAAAATAGACTGATAGTTTAAGTATATGTTATACTTAAAATAGTTAAATTACTGTTAACTTTTGGCTTTTCATTATCAGTAATAGGAAAAACATGATTTGGGTAAAACAGCCATGAATCAAATTTAGTGTTAGATTTTATGTGAAATTTCATAGCAGATTTGCTTTTGTAAATATTCCTTATATTAAAAAGAATATAAAATTGTGGAATGTGAGGATTGTAAGCTAAGTGATAGCTGGTGATGGTGACATAGAAACATATCTGGAGGTTCTCAGAAGAAAAAAATGAGAATTAAAAATTTTTTGTCAATAGAGATTTGACTATAATGAAATTTTGATGAACGAGTTTGATATTTCACAAGTAATGTATTTTCTTTGTGAGTTATGAGAAGATTTTAAAACATAATTCGGAAGTAATAAATTTTGTCATTTCTCTTTTTTTAGGGTATGAGTATTATAGAACAATTAGATCCTGTATCCTTTAGCAATTACTTGAAGAAATACCATAATACTATATGTGGAAGACATCCCATTGGGGTGTTATTAAATGTGAGTATTCTTTGGAAGCCTTGACTTTTAACATTTGATCCTGTCATGTCTCAGCATATTTTATCCTTATGATGTGTTACCATTATTGGTTTTATGTCCAAAATGTCAGTTTTCCTCCTGGGACCTTTAATATAATTGTAGATTTCTATTGTTTCGGTTGTTTTAGTAAATTTATCACTAGAATACAGACTAATAATTTTTGTTAAATATAGAAAATTATTTAGGATAGAAAACCATATTTTCTCTTTATTCTCATTGAATTCTGGTATAATTCTAATGAATATGAGTCAAGGTGACTTACCAGGAAATTAAAAGAGAAAAACAGTGGCTATTTACCATATTTATCCAATGTGTTTCATGAAAAATTGCTTTTAAGCAATATTAATAGTGGTCCTGTTGAAAACTTCTAGAGTTAAGAAAGTAGAAAATACTGCATATTTTCTGTCTCAAAAAATTACTATTGCGGGTGTTGTGGTGTCTGGCTCTAATCCTAGCACTCGAGAGGCCTAGGCAGGAGGATTGCTGTGAGTTGGAGGCCAGCTTGGGCCACACAGAACGTTAAAGACCAGCCTGGATCACATAGCAAGACTGCCTCAAACCTCCCTTGTCCCAAATTACCATTTTCATTATAATATTAAAGGAAAGGCTCTGGTATGTTTTGTAATTAATAGACTTACACTCTCGCTCTGTATGTATGTGTGTATTTATTGTTTTTGGGTGTGTGTTTGTTTCTGTGTTTTTGTATGTGTATGTTTAGTACCTGTTAGCACTAATTCTCTACTATAAAAACAGTTTAGAAAACATTTTACTGTAAGATTTTGCATTGTTAAAAAATGAGTATTTTTTTAGTATTCTAGACTCTGTAAATAAACAGGAAGCTCCTGCTCTTAAACTTTAGATGTTTATAATTTAACAAGACAGTTGACGTTTATATTTTCCTCTTTAAAATAGAAATGGTGGGCCGGGCATATAGCTCAGCAGTACAGTGCCTGCCTGGCAAGCGTGAGGTTGTGAGTTTGATTCCTGGTACCCAAAAGAAAAGGTAATATTTCATTGAAGGAATGGTAGGCAGATGTTTTGATTAGCTGGAGTTTAGAAAGAGATTAATAATACTAATTTTCTCCTAATAAATAAAACACTAGGTTTTCTTAAGGAAAATGGAGCACTGTCTGAGAATGAAAAGAAAAAGGTTTTATTCAGGGTGTTACAATGGACTCATTTGTTTTGAAAGGGAGAGAAATAAATGGAAAAGATGATGGAGTCCAGAATATACTAGGGTAGGGTATTAAAGACTAGTTTTCTCATTATGTGATTTGAATGATAGTATATTATAGTTTTGAGGAAGGTTGTTTTCTTTTAAGCAGAATGGATTGGCTGAAAGAAAAGCTTTTCAAGTTTTAAACTAATTTCTGAAGCAAGTTAGAATAAATGCGTACAATTTCCTTAAGTATGAATTGAACGAAACAGAATTTTTATAAAGTAAATGATGAGCCAGTTTACAATTAGAGTAAAAATCCTGGCACACCTCTTAGATGTGGAACTCAAATGATTTCAAATTTAGTCACAGACAGAGAAGATTCTAACATACTAAGAGAAGTGGCCATGATTTGGTTGAGAAAATTGAGAGAAATTACTACCAATTTTAAAAATGTGATTTTAGGGGCTGGGGATATAGCTCAGTGGAATAAGCACCTGCCTAGCAAGCGCAAGGTCCTGAGTTTGATCCCCAGTACCGCCCCCCCCAAAAAAATGTGATTTTATTAATTGCATGGAGTGGTAGGAGGGATGATGATTGTTTAAATAACAAGAAGGTAGGTTGGGAGTTCTTTGAAAGCATGAAGTAAGGGGACCCCCCCCCCAATGTATTATGAAGCAACAGAGAAATTCAAGAAGCAAAGTGAAAGAATTCTTGGCTTAGTTGTTCAGTAGCAAAAGTCAAAAACCGCCAATGTGTTCACAGTGCTCACTTTTTTCTGTGTTGTCTGCCATAACCAAGTGTTTCTTTTTCTAGGCTATCACAGAGCTCCAGAAGAATGGAATGAACATGAGCTTTTCCTTTTTGAATTATGCCCAGTCAAGCCAGTGTAGAAACTGGCAAGACAGCTCAGTGAGTTATGCAGCGGGAGCACTCACGGTCCACTGAAGCTCGGAATCCTCAGGGATGCCACCTGCACATACTCATACTCTGTCCAGGGTCCCAGCCCAGCCTTTACCAAGACACTGGTTATGGTTTGGGGGGATTCTGAAACCTCAAACTAATAGAACTTTCTTCTCTTCTTTTCTAGTAGGTGTAGTCCTCCTTAATTTCAACTCATTAAAAATGCTTTATAGTTTTGGGTGGTGGAAGGAAGGTTGGGCTCAAAAATATTTTGATTAAAAAGACAACAATGGAAAGGCCCAGTCGTGGCAGACAGGTTTTTGAAAGTAACTTGTAAAGCATTTACCATATCCTAAATTTGCACTCTTTGCAGACTTGTGCACATATATTCCGCTTTCAGAATAGTTTTGCAAATTGTACACAAACAAAAAAAGGGTGGAAGCTTTTTAATAAAGAAATTGCATTTATAAATGATCTGTATTAGAATATAATAAATCTGAAGTTATAGACAATTACTACCCGTGTTGTACAACAGATACCTTCTATTTTAGTTGCTAATAAAGGGCTACACAACTCAAAATAGTCTGATTTAAACTTATTGCTCTGTGGTACATATGAAAATTGTTTTTTAATAATTCCATCTCAGAATTTTTGTTAAAAATGGCAAGCCTCAGCTCTTATATAAAAATATATTAGGATGTATTTTATAATTTACAGATTTATCTGATATTTTTTAATTATAGAAATTACAATAATTTTAATGTTAACTTTTAAAGTTACATTCATTTGCCCTTTTTGTGCGTGACATCCCTTCATGTCATTACTATTTAATAGAGTATAGATTTGAGATTGGTCAAAGAACATAGGTGTTTGCTTCAGAGATGTTTGCTAGTCTGCAAATGAGGAAATATTGAAGAGTATTCTCAGTGTTTTTCAAATCATTGCAGACCGTATACTGCTGTGTTTTTTTGGTGCTTTAAGCAATTTCACTCCTCTACTTGAATTTTTAGGAAGAAATCATTAATAACAGCAGCAACAACAAAAATTGCTGAGTTTCTTCCAGTTCAACAGTTTTTCTGTCATGTTATTTGGTGCGGCTCTTCCAACTAAAATAATGGTATGGTGTTGTATTATTTCCTTCTTTAACATCACCCAATTCTGGTCACTTTGGCCAAAAAAAAAAAAAAAAGAAAAAAAAACAGCATTAATTCAGTCAGCTAATTATTTAGCCACTATGCGTGTTCTGTATTATACCAACTTTAACATAGTGCTGGGGTGGATATCTTCATTACATTGGGAAATACATCTTCAGTAGTAAGCCAGAGTAGCATAATTTTTAGATGCCTGGCACCAAAAGATTTGCATTTCTTTTTTATTGAATATTGTATCAACTTTCTATACCAAGAATGAGGTAAAGTAATATTACCTTTCGGATTTATAATTTGCTCTGTGTGTGTGTGTATGTATGGATGTATGTGTGTATGTGTGTAAATTACACTCTTTGACATTAGTGGCTTATTTCCCATTATTTAGATGTACTTTTGATGAATGTAAATATTTATTCCTTATTTAACACAGACTAAAAATTTCTGAATTGGCTAGAGTAAGTTTTTAAAATAGTCTTTTCTGGTTATAAAATTTATCACATGAGTATTATGGAAAATTTAGAAAATACTGAAAATTATATAGAACAATAATCTCTGCAAAGAAATAGCGTTAACACTTTTCTGTATTTCTTTTTGGTCTTTGTCTATGCTGTTTATGCATATATGGATGTATGAGTGTGTGTGTGTGTGTGTAATAACAAAATTAATATTAAACCCACCATATAGCTGTATACTGTGTTTTTTAAAACCTAATTATTTTAAATCCCTATCCATGACATGGAAAATGTGACTTTTTAAAATGGATGCCTCATATTCTGTGGTATTGTGTGAAAGTACTATAATTTAAGCAGTTGTCTCTTTGGGCGTTCTAATCTTGCACAATTTTATAATGGGATGGATATCCTTAGATGTATGTAAAATTTGAACTGTATGTTAGACTTCTCTAAGAAGTAGTCATAGAAATGGAGTAAGTGGTTTACATGGTGAGAATTTCTTAGACTCTTCCCAAGTTACCCTTCAGAATGGTTGTTCCAAATGAGGAATATTAAATATCTATCATACTGCTTCTTTACCAACATCCTATTTTTAATCTTTGACAATTTTAAAGCAATTGGTGGTTTTTTAAAAAATATTTTAAAATAAGAGCTGATTTCTAATTGATCATTTATTGTCCTCCTGTAATTTCATAATTGACTTATTTTTTTAAAAAAACCAAAAGTTTTCAAGGTTCATTGGACTGTAGTCCTGGGAATATGTTGTACTGCACTATTAAAGCTAGAATATTTCAACATCACCCCACCCTCTCATTCTATATGGGCATATCTTTTGGTAGAAAGAATTTCACACTGAGATTTGAGTACTGGATTTTAGTTCTGGTTCTCCTACTAGTTGGTTACCTGAACTTAAATGTTTCAGATCAATTTGAATCTTTCTCATCTGAACATGGAGGTGGTGTCTTAGATACTTTCTAGTTTCAAAGTACTTTGAAGTGGTGAGTTTTTAAACAATAGATTCTAATGCTGCTTATGTTAATTACCTACACAATTAGATTAGAGGTATTTTATTTCTACTCTGCATGCATGAAAGTAAAAATCTTGCTATTTAATATAAAGGGAAGTTATCAATTTACCTATTCATTGGGGTTGATATTATGTAAATTGTTCAACTTAAGCTGTCCTATTTTAAGTGCCTTTAAAAATTTTGTATTTGGAATCTAAAATAGAAAGAAAATTTTTATGTAGTATATACAGTTGCTTCTTTATTATATTCTTCAGAGTTACTTGCAGCGACTTTTTACTTTTTACTTTAGATTATACAAGCAGACTATTCATGGATTGTTCACTGTCCCTTTAGTGAGTCCTTGAGAAACATACGATAAAGATGAGCTCAGTTGAGTAGTAAGTGTGTGCTCTGTTGAGGGTGAGCAACAAGTATTTATACAGAAGAGAATAAAGAACTAGTCAGATAGTCCAGTGTTTATATTTACATATTCCAATAAGAATGGGTTTCCTAATCTACTTACTGGTTATTAGTAAAGATCTTACATTTTGCTTTGGTAGCAGATAGTTTTTCCCCTGGATTAGGGGTTAGCAAGTGTTTTCTGTGAAGGACCAAATAGTAAACATTTTTGGTTTCTAGTCCCAACTTTTCTCCTTTGCTACTGTAGCCCAAAAGCAGGCATAGGTAATGCATAATCAATTAATGTGAATATGTTTTTATAAAACTTTGACACAAAGATGATGTAATGGATTTAATCTGCAGACTGTAATTTCATGTCTCTTTTCCTAGATGGTGTAGTTTGGTTGTAATTCAAAGTTATCTAAATCTAAACTACAATTAGTTTTAAGTTTCTTCCATTCTAACCCACTCTTAGTTTCATGTACTGTAATATAATTGGCTAGTTTAAATACTATTATACTCATAAATCTAAGCAGGAGATAAGGAAAAGTAGGAATTCTTAGGAGTAAATGTTAAAGTACCTTAATCCTTTTATTTGCTAAATCCTGTTGTGTT
The DNA here is from genome assembly GCA_004027595.1 of Dinomys branickii. NCBI lineage: Eukaryota > Metazoa > Chordata > Mammalia > Rodentia > Dinomyidae > Dinomys > Dinomys branickii. Next base: position 22,795 of record PVLD010018606.1, on the reverse strand, counting down.
TACAGTGCTTCCATAAATGAATCAAAGTAGTGATCAATGTAGGTTGCAGTTGCTGTAAATTCTAATTCTAATTCTAATTATTATTATTATCGTTTGGTGCTGATGATTGAACCTAGGACCTTGTGCATGCTAAGTGCGTGCAGTGCCACTAAGCTGCATCCCAGCTTATTGCAAATTCTTTAAATTATTCTCAGTGCTTGGCTACCTAGATAATAACAAGCTTTACCTGAACATTTAGATAATAGTCTAATATTTTAAAGAATATTATGAAATGTGGGAGGCCTTAATTTTCTATGCACAGACTTTTGGAAAAATAACTACCATCTTCTGTCACCATCATTTAATTTCAAAAGTGACCCCCTCCCAACTATTAGGGCGTATTTAAACTCAGTAACGGAAAATTATTTAACTTAAATAATATTGATGAGAAAATTACTATAGTGTTACTTTTTCATTTATGCAAATCACTGAATGCCTCATCGAGTAGTAGTCTACAGACTGGCACTGGGAAGTGGTACAATATAGTTGCAGAGAGACTGATGTAGTTGTAAAACTTACTGATCAGGACATGCAGTAAGCTATGTACACAGTGCTATTCAGATTAAAATTTGTATATTATGTTAAATTGTAAGTGGCACATAGTAAGAGGCACAGTATGAACTAACTGAAGTATCAGGAGGAAGGTGGCTTGCTGTACTGATGAAAGGCCTGTATGGAGAAGGGGAGTGGGATGTATTTGAAGAAAATGATCTTTACTTTGGAGAAGATAATTTTAAGGAGCGGGAGTTTTCACAGATCTGATTGACTGTCATGTGAGGAATAGAATTGTTCTGTTGTTTCTGAGTAAAATAATCATTAGAAACAAAATTTCTGGTTCTACATCTGATGTTCTACATAAGAATTTCTGATAGTGAAAATTGGCTTGGTGCTCATAAAATCATGGAGGTATTCAAACAGAAGCTTCATAAGTGATTTTCAAAGTAAAGTACCTAAACTATCAGGATTGCTGTCTCCTGTAGATATTTTATAATTTCATATACAGTTGTAGTGATAATTATAGATCACCAAGCTTAAAAAAGCTAATAGAATTAGTACAAATAAAATTGAACTTACTTTATTTGTATGAAACTTAAGGTGTTTTCAAGTTAAAATTTTGATCACTTGATACTAACTTTAAAAACATTATAAATTGGTAAGATGCTGTTGCTTAGTTGATAGTAGAACTTCAGAATACTTTTCATTGGAATGTTTAAACATTAAGTTCTATTTCCAAATATAAAATTTAAGTTGATCTTTGAATAAGTAGCTAGTTTCTAGATACTTCAGTCTAAAAGATAACCATATCAGTAGCTGAAAAAGTTACTGCGTTGAGAGAGTTTGCTGATTTTGTATGTACTGATGTCAAAATATTAGAAGGGAAACAAGGTGGAACTGGTACATAAGAATTTTTCCTGTCATCTTGGTGTTATTCCAGCACATACCTGCAAATCAGTTGAGTAGCAAGGCGTGCTGCCATCAGTGACTTTGCTGTACATTTATGATGGCTCCTTCAGGTAATGCTGATAACTGAGACTGCTGCCTCCTTCCAGTTGGGTGGTTGATGAACCCCCCACCATGGTGCCTTCATGAGTTCATTAGTACTGTGTGACGAACTTGAGTGTTTCAGATTTGCCATTTATTCCAGGATTCTCTGGTTATTCCAGAGAAATTTGTACTTACGATGTAGTACATTACTGTGTGTGTGTGTGTGTGTGTGTGTGTGTGTGTGTGTGTGTGTGGTGTGTGTGTATGTCATGTGTGTGCATGTCGTGCGGTGTGTGTGCATGCACGTGCATTCATGCATGTACACATTTCTGTAACTCTTAACACAAGATTTTGGCCATTAGCCTATAAAAATAATGGGAAGAAAACAGTTCTTATTTGAAAGCTATAATACAGTTAGTTTTTATGTTGTATATTATGTTCAAATGCACATTATGTGTTACAAAGTAAGAGTTGACTTTATTTGATATAGTCATACTTTCCCCTATCATCCTAATAATTGAAACCAAAGAGAATATAAATGCCATTATTTAAAAACTATTGGAGGCCAAGTATATTCAACTATGAGGAGGACCTGAGTTCTGATCTTTAAATTTAACAATGTAAACTTCTGTAGAGTACATACATTTTTCTGAAGATGATATTCTGAATTATTTGCTGAATGTGATGTTATATAATTTAAGTAAAAAGTACTAAAACTGAAAGCTAAAGAATATTAAGTCATATTGAATGAGTTTTGTGGTTACTAAAAATTAAATACACTGTAAAATTAGACTTAATAAAATATTTTAAGTATTTCATAAATATAATTTTTTTCTGAGAATTTTTTCTATTTTAAATTTATCCATTTGAAGCTAGTACACAATAGACTTCAGTGGTGTTTGTTCAATTTTAGTGAACTGAATTTGAAACAAGGACAAAAGACAATTTTCATTAAAGTATTTTCAGAAAAGCCAGAAGAACATAAACCTTTTAATTAGAAGCACCTTTTAATTGGCTTTTTTCTATTTTCAGTTTTTAACTGTGGAAATCAACCTCAGATTTAAAAGAAGTTCAAGTGTAATGCAGTGCTAAAATGGATGGTAATACAAAGTGACTTGATCAGTTTGAAGCCACTGCCTTACGATTTTGAGCCAGTATTTTAGCATTACCCTATGGTGTTTACCATTACTTAATGGCATTGAAAAATTTTGAAAGTTAATTAAAATGTGCTTTAGCTGAATGCCCAATGACATTTCCAGCCAGTTCTTAAGCAGAGACGCTGTGGGGTGCTAGAAGCACTGGACTGGAAACCATTTTCAACTTTGCAGGTGAGTTATGGTTTGTTTGCTTGGGAAAAAATACCACTTTTCCTTTCTGTTGCTTTATTAATGTGAATTAGAATTGAATAATTTGACTTCTGTGACTCTACTATTACTTTTTATGCAAGACAAAAATGCCTTATTTATTCAATATTGCATTTTTAAAATGTTACATCTTTTTTCTTGATTTCAACAGCAACAGTCCAGACTTTATTATCTTAATTTTACTGACAGAGTATCTGAGATACATGCAAACTACATTCTTTTTTTAACTTTGTATAGGTAGGTAGTATCAGCTCGCACAAGAATTTTAATTCTTACGGTTTTTATTTTTGTATATTTTAAAACTGAATCATCTTCTGCGTTTTGTCTCCGGTGCTGGCTATTTGAGATAACCTACTGAATTAAAAAAGTAATTTTCTTTTTGCAAATTCAGTTAAAATGGAAATCATTTATGGAAATGCGCATTTGTTTAATTCCGGTAAAATGTATTTGTGTGTATGTGGGTTCAAATACTGGTATCTTTACACACTTCCGTTTTCTTTGCTGGGAAGGTTACTTGAGATCTTGACATTCTACTTTGTTACTTATATCTTTAAAAAAAAATCTTTGAAATGGGACAGTGACAAAGATGGAATTTATTTGGTGTGTGGGTCTGATGGTGAGACTGTATGTCAGACCCTTGACTCTCACTGTTTCAGTCCAAGTATAAAGTCTCCTCCGAGCATCTACCATTCTGCCTTGGATTTCTCAGCTGTACACAGAATAGGTTGGAAGTACTGGGAAGAGAACGCCCTGGGAGCAGCCTTCAGCCAGTGATGGATGGGAACTGGAGGGTAATTACTCAGGCCCTTTCATCTTTCTGGTGATAGTCTAAAGCTTGTTTCACTATGTCTGCAAAGGTTCCCAGAAGGACTGACCTCATTCTTCATAGCAGGAAGCTATTGAGCACCAGTTTATTTTCTTCTTCCTCTTTTCTGCTACTTCCTAAGCAAATACAAGTATTACCTGTGATTACCTCCTAAGTAAAACTCTTCGTTTTTGAATCCTGGTCACAGAAACTGTTTCTGGGACTGGACAAATACTTCATTAGAGAAGTAACAACTAATAATGTTCATATTTTATAAGAAATTTTAAAAAGAATTAAAATTTGAAACAAGTATTTGAGTATTCTATTTCCCTTTGTTACATGATCACATTTATATGTTCAGTTTAAACCTCTTTATTTTGTAGTAAGAGAAAGATTCAAGATTAGAACTCAAGTAGAAATTTAGGGTAAGACATCTTAGGTGGAGATTACGCCACCTAATGGCTTTTTTTTTTTAAAGCCATAGGGTAGTTTTGTGAATAATTTAAAATGGACCAAAAAAATGGATTATGCATTTTTGTAGAAACTTAATGAATATAGGGAATTTTGCTTAATCACAATTAGACATTATTTGGTAGTTGGATCAAACTTTCTAATGCCTTACCAAGATCCGGTTATTAATAATCAGAGATTAGTATTAACCTTGCCGATCACTGATTGTAATGAAAAATTTAGTGCCTGGATAATTTTCATTATACTGTGGTCTTTGTGAAAGTGAAACTTTTGGGGATCTTGTTAAGGATTATGAAATACGGAATTTATAAATAGAAGGCCTACATTAAATTTAAAGTACACTAAATCAGGACAGGAGAATAGTCTGATCAAGTCTTGGCTGGGTTTGTTGTATAGATTATTCTGTTTAATTGCATGTGCTTACTTGTATCTTTTACAGATCTTTGATATTGTCTTAAAAATTACAAGTATTAGATTTTACAGTTATTTTTAAAATTACATGAGAAATATGTATTCACTTTAGGCATGTGGCCACTCACCAGTCATCTTTCTTTCCCTATGTAAAAATTGTATGTATCTCAAACACTGTTGATTTTGTCTGTGGATGGGACATAGATACATAGATGAAATGTAAGCCAGTGTTAGAGCACAAGAATTTACTCAAAGAATAATATTTAAAGAATGTATTTTAGGTATCTTGATTTTTTCTTTCTTTCTTTCTTTTTTTTTTTTTTTTTTTGCTCTTTTTGAGACAGGGACTCACTATGCAGTTCAGGCTGCCCTTGAGCTCACTTTGTAGCCCAACTGGTCAGAACTCACAATGATTCTCCTGCCTGAGCCTCCCGAGTGCTGGGATTACAGGTGTGCGCCACCATGCCCAGCTATCTTGCTTATTAAGTAACATATTAAGGCCTTTTCTGTGTGTCTGTGTGTCTATCTATATAATCTACCTATATTTTTTAACAAAACTACCAGAGAATATGGAGTCTATTTGGTTGTCTTATGGTACCTTCAGACTCTGCCATATACTTTTGCATATGTGGTGGTCATTTCTTGACTTTGAGGCTGTATTTGTCAGAAATGACCAAAGATCAGCATGGTGATTAGATGGGATAATACAGTTGAAAGAAATGAATCTGCTCTAAAGTGACCTCTCTACCTCAGATCTCCACAGTGGCACAATGGAATAAACTTATACTCTGGTAATGATTGATACATATAGTTGTGTGAATAGAAGAAAATTGTGTTGCTTTTTAGACGTACATCCATATAGCTACCTAATATATTGCTAAATTCATAGTCAAGGCTTTTGACATTTCAAATGTCCCAATATGGTGAGTTGAAAATCTGTATAAAAACTGAGTTTTAAAACCTGTCCAGAAAGCTACCCCATTTTCTCAACATTACTAGAAGGTATATTAAAGTAATATTCTTTGAAATGAGAAGTGTTCTTTTAGAATTTTAGCTAGAAACTGAATCCATATGTTAAATATAAACAGTCTTAAAATTTGTAAAACATGCCTGAAAAAAAATCATCTCTTTTTGGACGTGCACATGTGTTCCATAAACAATAAGCCTTTTACAACCTCTGTACTAAGTATTAAGGTGCAGCCAAGTCTTCATTAGGTTTAAAAAGAATTCCCTTCCTTCTGCTAATGTATTTGACAGTGTTGTGTCTCTGGGTGTTGGTTATGGTAGTGAATATTACAGAGTCTTACTCTATTCCTGCTTATATAGTCGTCAGGAAAAGTTAACTTGGGTAAAACAATGGTGCCTGTTTTAACAGTTAAATTATTTTGTAAATTTATATTTTAAAAAGCAGATTTCCCTAGTGGCCATATTTGTTTCTTTTCATTGTTCTTCTTTTAGGAAAATACTATACCTTTCAATAATCTAGTCCTTGAGATGTTTGTTTCTGTTTTTGCCATTTAAAAATAATCTTCATCTTTTATTATCTCTTATAAAAAATCTTAACTAAATGTTCACTTTATTGAATACTGAAAGTTGAACCAGTTGTTAGTACCAAAATAGTTCGGGTTGAAACTTAGGTCTGATATTTCATGGATACTGAGTAACATGGAGTCAGTGTGAAGGGCATTGCTCTGTGCTGAGGTGTTTACAGCAGAGGGAATATCAGATGCACAATTGCTGGATTGCAATTTATGGTTTACATGTAACTTAAGAGATTTTTGCATTTGTAAGTTTGCAATTTTGTGCATAGTTTTGAAGCAGATTAAAATGCTTTTTTATATAATAGAAATATAGACAAATATGTAGTATTTAAGTTATTGTTTCTTGAAAGACACTGTGGTTCAGTGTGTAATAGTAGCTTTTATATGTTACAGCTTACAAGTTCTTTTGTGATTTCCTTGGATTGCTATATTTGAACTGAAGAGAGAGTTGTCCATAGTAGCTTGAGGTAGCTTGACCTATGCCCTGCTCCTCTGACAGAAGTTATTCCTTCTATAAATGGTTTATTAAAAATGGCTTTAGCAGAAATTTTATACTAATTTAAATATTGCAACATAGCAGCAAGTTGGATGAACAGCATAAGGTGATCCCCTTTGCTTCTGTCATAGCAGAGTTTGGAACATTAACTACTCTTTAAAAAATGAACTTTTACAAGTTTTATACTCATACACAGATCAGTTGAAGAATACCCTGAAGAGAGTAACAGATGGATTGTGATAAAATAGAGACATTGTGGTTTTTGAGCTTGAGAATTTTGTCATGTTTGATGCAGGTGTCCTGTCAAGTGAAGATAATGAGTCCCTAAATGGAAAAATATGGCAAAAATTAACATCGATACAAAATATTTTTAAAAATTACTAGTGGTTAATGAAATTGGTTATCCCTAGATAAAACCACTGTGTGTTTTAGTGATCTGTATATTTAGGGTCTAAAGGAAAAAATATGAAGATATTCTGTCTGCCTCCCACTTTTAAGTTAATTGACATGGATAATTCAATGTATTATTACTGATTAAAACTCTATAATGCTATTGCCTCTGAACATTTAAAAAGAAATTCCTTCTAGCTGGGCAGAGAGGTGCATGCCTCTATTCTCAGCACTTGGGAAGTGAGGCAGGAAGACTGCTACCAATTCAAGGCCAGCCTGGACTAGTCTCTGTCTCAAAAAAATTTTTTTTCCTCTAATACAAAAGATACTGTTAGAACAATCAAAGAAACTGATCTATTTCTGTTTTCCTCTATTGCATTTTCCCCTTTGATATTAAACACTATAGCAACAACATAGCCCGCTTTTATAATCTTGAAGAGAATATTGTTACATGCGGGGAATTTGGGTTTTTATTTTTTAAGCCTATTCTAAACTCGTTTCTTCTGCTAGTTGATAATCTTAATTTTCTGATATCCTTAGCCATTACTTTATAAAATGGAAACTAGAATTCAAGAGATTTAAAACCATTTACCAAATGGCCCTGTGAGTACAAGAATGGTATATTGTACATTGTCCATTTGTAATGTTCTAGGATCCTTTATGGCCCCCTCTTTCCAAAAGAAACACCAAATTCCTTCTCTTTCGCCTTTTCATTCGCTTTTTGTATACTCTTCTCTTTCCCTGAAACACACCGGTAGAAAAAAAATTACTGCATTTCAGTTAGTACAAGTATCATTAGCATTGCATCTAACATAGCATCTCTACTGTTAATCATACACTTGTAAGTTAGTTCCTGAACATTGTAGATGTCACTCTCATGTTAGTCTGTGACAAGTGCTTAGTGTGGAGGGACATGTCTGTAGTCCCAGCTATTTGAGATGCTGAACCAGGAGGGTCCCATGTTTGAGGGTAGTCTGGACAATTTAGTACAGCCCTGTCTCTAAAAAAGGGATGGGGATATAGCTGTTTTTATGGTAGAGTACCGTTATGTTCAATCCTCAGTACCATTAAAAAAAAAAAAAAGGGTAAAGGTACCAAGTTTTATTGTTTATGGTAATGTGTTGATCTTTTGTCAAAGTAATCTTTTAAAAGGAAAAAATAGTTCTATACCAATAATTGTAAACATGCATGTAAATGTTTTCTTTGCTTCTCAAATGATTAATAAAAATTTTTTTAAAAATTCATCTTGAATGGGTGGTTTTGTGCAAGTCTGAAACAGTGTTTTAGATGAGATCGGGTGTGTTCAGGGTGGTATGGCCATAGACTAAAACAGTATTTCAGTATGGGTTTCCTTTATGTGACATTAGAAGGAATTCAACTTTATCAATCTTGTTACCATTTTTTAATCAAAGACTTTTCCTAAGAAGGAATTACGTTTTTTTACATTAGATTTTATTGGTACATTTTAGAGATACATAATTGTCTTCGTTACTTTTCTCTCGTTGCTGAGGGAAAATACCCAACACCCAAAATGAAGGAAGGAAAGGTTTATTTAGCTTACAGTTCGTGGAGGTCTTTGTCCATACTTGGCTGGTTCACAGCAGAGGGCAAATGTTCAAGGCGGCAGAGCACAACAAAAACAACCAGCAAAAGGGAGGAATGGCAGGAAAGCAGCCTCTTTTTCTCCCTTACACTGTAAACAGGCTGCCCCCAGAAGGGGGGTGGTAGCTCTCACACAAGGTCCATGCCCTCCTCTTCCACAGGGTCAGGATGTGTACAAAGTAAGCACCCTGGCTTCCTGCTGAGTCACTCAGCCACACCTCTAGACTCCCCAAGTTGACACAGTGTATTAACCCTAAGAATAATGGTCACATTCACCATGGAGAGTTTGACCTGTACATGGTATAACTTGGTTTTTTGTTTTTTCCATTCTTCTGTAGAATTATATTTTTAAAAATACTGATTTTGGGTGAATTAAATCTCTAGACTGGCTGAACAAGGTAATTTGCTAAACCCCTGAAAAGCTGATGATCATCTCTTTTATAATTTATTGCCTTCCATTTATATATTGTCAAATCAAGAGTTCTCAAAACTTAAAACTTTTGAAAGTAGGAACTCACTACTCTGCTTGGTGGGCTAGTAATATAACATCATATGTGGACTAGGAAAATGGTCTGCCTAATGCTCTGCAGGATCCTCGATTTTGGTCAACATCATCTTTCTAAAGTTTTATGCTGATTTAGGGATGCACACATAAAGTAGATAAAAATATAGAGGTAAATGACAGGAATAACGATAAGAGAAGGCCGGGTGTGGTGGCGCACGTCTGTAATCCCAGCACTTGAGAGGCTGAGGCAGGAGGATCTTTTCGAGTTCGAGACCACCCTGGGCTACAAAGTGAGCTCAAGGCCAGCATGAACTGTGCAGCGAGACCCTGCTGCAAAAAGATTAAAAAAAAAAAAAAGAAAAAATAAAGATTTGGAGGAAAACGAGAAGTGTTTGAAAATGGAGAGATTAGATCATGTCCTTAGGTGTAAGAAGGAATGTATTCTCTGTAGTGGTGAGGAACTGTTTTTTGTCATAGTCAATAATTAAACAGGCACAAATGAGACCAGATGCTGAGGAAGAAACCAAATTTGTAATTTAAGGGATATAGCAGGTCTCACAGTCACAGGAACTTTGGCGTACAGTTTGGAGGTAACTTAGGAATTGCTTAGATGAAATTCTGTTTAGAGAAAGTTTCATCGATTACGTGACCTTTAGAAATGGGTTTCAGTCAAGGTGGGATTGTAGAACTCAATTATTAAGAGTAGTGCCGCAACCCTTCTTTGACTGGTGCATTGTGGTTGTGGGAGTAGGCAGGAACCGAGAGCGGGTCCCAGGATAAGACTTAGATTCACTGCTTTATTTTAGGTTCAAGTTGGTAAGCAGGGTGGTTAACATCAGGATTGACATTTAGGTCATATAAGCATAGTACAAAATAAAGATTGTGTATGTGAAACTCCTAGATGTTTCAGTGCTAGTTGATAAATTACATGAAAATACAGCTTCTAGAAATATAAACCCCAAACATTTCTTGGTAACAACTAGAATTAGGATCACTGTAGGGAAAATGTGAATTTCTGATCTTGATAAAGAATTATTTTCAACTTTATTAAAATTTTTAAAAAGTTTTGTTCTTTGACAATAAACTGATTTCCTTCGTTTGCCATAGAAATAAAAGTATTTGCATTTCTAATTCTTAGGGAGGTAATGTCATTTTATGTATTAGCTATTCTTTTGTTTGTTTTTAGTTAAATCCTAGTTTTATTGCTTGAGTACACAGGCAAACATACGCCACCAGGGCAGAGGCTGTGGGTGACTCTTCCCATTGCGGCGGAGGACCCGTTTGGTCGTAATATCGAGTCCATGGGTGAATCCGGCTCCCAGTGAGGATCAGAGGAAACTAGGCATCCTTATTTCTGATCCTCTCAAGATGCTTTCGAGCAGCAACTTCTTTCTTAAGTGGCAGAGATCCTCAGGGAGATCGGGAGCAAGTCCTTTAGACTTAAGGATTCTCAAGGTTTAATTACTTGTTGCAAAACATACTTGCACAATGTCGTGAGAGTCCCAGGATCACACTGATCTGTGAGGGAGTCAAGCCCTTGGCCGATTTGTAAATCTCCTCCACGTGTGACGTCAGCTTCAGCCAGATGGGGACACTGTGGCGTCCAGCAGCACCTCTTGGGACAGGCCCTTCCTGGGAGCGAGCGTAGACCCATGCTGGCAGTGGTCGAGGAGCAAAGGCTAGCCATGCTTTTTAAATAGCAGGGTACTTAAACTTTTTTTGGCAATACTCTAAAATTTCCTTTAAAATGTCTCATAATTTAAAAATATTTCTTAACAGCACTTTAAATACACACATAGTAATTGAAAATAATGGTAATACTCGACTTCTCTACAGGCTGTACTACAGGTCAACTCCTACCAGAACTAATATAGTCTGTGGAACAGTAAAATCCAAATAAAGTCTACATAACACAACTTCAATATACAAACAGTGTTCTTACAGTAAAGATAACTTAGTTTGCTCTGTGCTGGTCCACTTGAATAAAATGCATCTGTCAAGTAATGAGAGCGAGCTCCTTCTGAGGCGGTAACTTTAGGCACCTCACCACCTATTTAGAGAGCAGTAGCGGGGGACTTTGGCACTTAGTTGCCTTCCCAGCTTGCGGGATATTCTTTCATTTTTTTCAGTGGTTGAGTGGCAAGTACAGGAAATGGGATGTTCATCTGTACCTGTGAAAATCGAACCAGTTTTAATTTTTAAAAAATTGTTTTTCTTCTTGGACCTGCTGAGAAAATGGCTGAGTGGTAAGCACAAGCCTCTCCAAGATTTGGAATGCAGAGACTGAAAAATAACTTGGGAAAGCAAAGGAGAGAGGTGGATCCTCAGGACCTAAGAAACTGACAGGAAAATTTGAGCCCATAAATTGAAAACGCAGAACAAACTGTGGAAAAAGACGGCAATCTGCACTTTCTTTCTGACTTCTGATTTGTGGCTCCTGAGAAAGGAAGACAGTC